>OX596380.1:50447937-50551035 GCA_951394425.1 Tipula unca
GAATTAATCCGTTTAAGATAAATGGAAATTGTAGATAAAGTATCGATCGAATACCACTTCAAAAATCCGTTTACGATAAATTCAAATTGTAGATACAGTATCAGTCCAATGACATTTCAAAAAATTTTTGTTTGTTAGTTTCTAATATATCCAAATACCAGTACTGATCGAATAATTCTTTATGTTGGCTAAATTTTAACTGTTCTTAAAACCTGATGCAGCTGAGTTACAAGAGAGGATATTGTGTCTTTTACAATTTTGGTTCTTCATGATCCGGATATATCCGTTATTATGGTTGTATTCATTGTATGGACGAGATGATGTTGGGTATAGAAACATTAATTGCAGAAGACGAATCTGAGCCAATGAATAATTCTTTTGCTTCACAGTTGTTGCTCATGAATTAATTCCTAATTAACCAATTAGGACAACTAGCAAGTCGAGTTATTTGTTGTCCATATGTGGTTTTACAATGCTAATGATATTTATTTAGACAATAATCAATAATAACACTCAAAGACACCTTGTTGTAATATTATTATTTTTTTACACTCACGACACATAAGATGGCAGCGATTTATTCTGAATATATTCTCAGACACTAGTCCTACACACGTACAAACTTTCGTTCCGACTTTTCGAAAAAATTCTTTAAATTAATCCGTTTTTGATAAATTCGAATTGTAGATACAGTCTTTGATTAATTCATATTATAGATACAGTACCGATCGAAAGTCAATCCAAAAATCCCTATGAATTTACCAATTTTTTATTCAGTACGTACCGATCGAATGTCAAATATTTCTTTGAATTTATTCGTTTTGAAACCCATTAATTTTAGATACAGTACCGATCGAATGTATTTCAAAAATATATTTAAATTGATCCGTATTATAAAAATCAATTGGTAGATACAGTACCGATCGAATGTTCCAATTCAAAAATCTCTTCCGATTTTGACAAAATCAAATTGTAGGTACACTACCGATTGAATGCATTTTTAAAAATTTCATTGAGTTTATCCGATTTGGATAAATTCAAACTGCAGATACAGTATCGATTGCCATTTCCGATAGATGGGATTTATTTGTTTTTGATAAATCCGAATTGTAGATACAGTACCGATCGAATGCCATATACGAAACACTGTTTGAACTTATCCGCTTTTGATAAATCTAAATTTTAGGTACAGTACCGATCGAATGCTATTTAAAAAAATCCTTTTTAAATCCACCCGAGAAAAATTTATTTGTAGTTACAGTACCGATCGAATGCCAATTCAAAAATCACTTTAAATTTATTTGGTTTTGGCAAATTCAAATTGTAGATACAGTACCGATCGAATTCCATTTCAAAAAAACTTCTTCGAGTGTTTCCTATTTGATAGATTCAAATTGTAGATCTGTAGAAAATTTTACAAGGTTTTGTTAAAGAACTAGACGATTTTAAAAGTAAGTAGTCCAATATAGGGGATCGAATACCAAACTATATTTCATGTGTTCATGCTCATAATGTGGAGGTGTTGTTTTGTGTAAATAGTTTATTATACATGGAGTAATTGTTATGATGTAAAGTGATTGAAGAGGAGTTCATACATGTTCGGGAGGTTCTCAGAAAATGTTATTGATTCTGTTGAGAGTCTGGGCGGGAGTTATAAATTGTTATAACCCTGTATATGTATGTTACGAAATTTTGTTAGCTGCAGGTATTCACACATATAATCAATTATGATTGGAGGACATGTAAAATTTATAATGCTATAATTGTTTATCTATTTATAGTTGGGCAGCTTGATATATTATCAATATTATAGACATACTAATCGCAATCGCAGATATGTAGGTATACCTACATAAATATCGTGAAATAAAATTGTAAACGTTATGCTCGTTAGATCATAAACCAAAACCGTGAACTGGATAAACAAACCACTTGACTTCTGAAACTGGTTTCAATACTCAATATATACGCAGAGATTGCGTATCTTATCCAAAATTTTAGAATTCTAGATAGATTTTTTTAAATTAAACATGTAGGTAGGTATATGATTATCTGTTGTCGCATGGTATAGTTAAATCAAGGAAATCTTAATTACGCGGTGTGATCTTGACATCAATATCAAAATTTTATGTTTTCAACAGTGATAGTACTATCTGTGCAATTACGCGCGCAGTGACTATTTCAAAAGTGTCATATCAAAATCATGCAGAACCCACGAATTATATAGAATTTTGTTCTAATTTATATGCGGGAATTATAGGGTTGACTGATTATGATATACGCAAATGTTGATTACACTCTTGAGTATTTTACTGCAGTGTGTTATGGCGACTGTTTCTAAGGTCAACAAATACGCATTTCACTTAAAAGACGTCGGTTTTAAAGTCGTTGATCGATGGTTAAGCTTCCAGATCTCTACGTATATGGGTTTGGTGGAAATATACAGGGTCCGTTTGATTTGATGAACATCAATGAAGAAGAGTTTTCAATAAACATGTTTGCTAGCAATTACGTAACTATTAAATTCTGCTGGTACTCGCTGTTTATGATTAGTATGCTGTTAATAATTTTTACCATAATGGTGAAAGCATTGGATTTTATTCCCTTCTGAATCAACAAAAACATAATATCTCGTTGATTATACCTAACTGGCGAATGTGACTACCTATAGCCGAATTGGCAATCCCCGTTTCATAGGTTATGTACAATATTTAGTTGTTCCTGAATTATCTATTCCTTGACGATGTGATGAGTTTGCGGAGAACCAATGAGAATTGGCTGCAACTCAGTGAAATAACACAATCTGTTTTTTGGCATCGTCATATTCGATTTCGTTTGGCATAGTCTCTTTAGTTTAAAGGAAGTCAAGGCTCTAATAACTGTTTATTTTATTAAATGAACTACTTTTAGTGGGGAACCATTTCTATCGTGTAGCCGCTGGATTCCACCCTTTTGCAGAGCCCAGCATTTTTACTACGCTCGGTTTTACCTTCCGAAGCATGTAGTTATGTTATGAACCTACTGGGAGCCATTTGATATCCAGCACTTTTTCGATTTTTATTAAGTTTAAATCTATTTGTGCTGCTACAGGCTTTTACTCTTATGAGTTCTTTGGAGATTGACTATATTATATATCGAGTCGATTAAGGCCTTAAAACTGTTTGGAACTGCGGTATATTATGACCACGTCATGCACATAGCAAAGTCAACAATGTTTCCACTTCCTATATATGTTTTGCTATTCTTTTAAAATATTACATCCATTTTGAGCGCTCTCTGCTGTTATCCGATAGTGTGTAGCTTTGCATTTCAGATTATTCCTCTTCATCCCACAGTTTTTATGCTAATTTTTACTTGTGCGGTTTTACGGGTTGTTTAGTTGTCTTGAATTTCGTCTTCGTACTGCTGCGGTAATGCAATTTGAATCCGAAATATTTCTTGTGGTATTATAGAAAACAACGGGAACACTGTTCCTCTAAAAGTATGGCTCCACCTCGAAAATAACTATATGGCATTTACGAAGCTATTTCCTTGGTGTACTATGAGGTAAATAAGAAATGGATTTGAGGAGATGATCAAGCAAAACATTAAAAAGCTTAACTCTTTTAAGAGGTTCCAAAATAATTTAACTTATTCGATAGAACAAAATTCCCGCTACGTTACAATATGCAATTATTAGAATCACTGAAATTGATATAGAGATCCGTTATGAGTACATTTGGTCTATATAAATCGGTAAAAATGCCGAATAAATCCAAGCAAATTGACTGTTTGGTATGATTTATGGGCCAATGGCATTATATCGTTGGACCGTACCTTCCTATAAATTATACTAAGCGTCACGGTTACCATCAATTTTGATATATGAATGTGAAAAGCGGTACCATTCGGGACATGAATGGAAACTCTCTCCTTACCATTGATGCTGCAACGCGTTGAATGAACAAATTTCTCGATCTATACCTAAAGTTCAACATGCGAGTCACAGACCGTAGATGAAGTTCTTTAACTATACGCATCTTTAACTGTCCAATACCCTAATTTAAGGTCTGACGACTGAAAAGTTACCGCATTATCCCCTATTAATACTAAAAAAGAACTAGGGACTTCTAGATCCCAGAATTTTATCGAAATACAATAAGCGCAATCGTGAATTCGTGATGTATAACAAGATAGTTCTGGATTTTAAAAAACCGCCTCTGGTGCTCGACAAGTAAAGGCTTCTTTGTTACTCTTCAAATCTGGTCATGTCCCAGCCTATGCAGATGATTTTTCTGTGGTTTGGATTGAAACAATATCACCAATAGTTGGTTCAAATATATTGTTTCTGAATTTTGAAACAATACAGTCCAACATCAGGTTCAGTTAATGTTTCCGGTTCTACTTGGTCTGGCACTATCATTGGGCTACTTTCCGAAATGGTATCGCGCAATGTGAACGAACTTTCTTGCCTCCATAGTTAGTACGCGTAAAATTTATTTCAAAATTCAGTAAAATTTCTCAATTTTTGAAATTTTCTAAAAATTTTAATTGTCGTTTTTAAAACCTTAGTTAGAAATATAAAAAATTAACGCCGCTGATGTGGATTTACTCGCTGTGTTTATACGTAGAGCAAAGTATTTTGCCCATGATTATATCGGGAAATGAGAACAGTTAAACGTTGAACGATGGATTGAACACGATTTGCATATTGTTCATAAACCAAAACCAATGCCATCACCTTTGTGTACAAGTATTGCATTTTTAATTCTAATAATTAGAAAATATAATTGGTGATTGTGCGTATCCTGTGTACCCAAATCTGGAATGAAATTTCACAGTCACATCAACAATCATGCCCAATGGTATCAATATTGAAATGAACGGCTGAAAATTTTACCAAACAAAACATTAGTTTCTGGAGAAGAAAAATCTGCACCAGGTCGTAAAGTCTCGAAGGAACGCATAACATTTTTAGCATGTACCAATGCAAGAGGCAGCCACAAATTATCACCTTTTATTTTTGGCGAGGCAAAAAAACCCAGAGCTCTTAAATTTTTTTATCAGAAAGCCGGTTATTTATAGGGTAAACCAAAATGCAGGGATGACTTCAGAGTGGTTCAAAGAATGGATCAAAACGTCATTAATTTAACCAAATTAGATTCCTAGATTCATTAGATGCCATTCATTTTTTTTAACGCTTGGCAAAATCTCAAGCCGGCTACAATAGCTAAGTGTTGGAAATCAATTATGGCTGCAACCAATGAGTATGACTCTGACGACGACATTCCACTAATAGAAATTCGGAACCGAATAATCGGCCAACGTGCAGCTAATATAAATCTCGTATTGAATTTATTAAACAAAATATCCCCTAACGACATATTTTCGAATCAAGAAATTCAGGAATGGATAACTGAAAATTCCTTACCAATAAATATAAACGACGGCGAAGATATACCAGAAAGTGAGGAAAATTGATGTCGAGGTTCATGTTTTTGAAAATGGTCCTGTCAAACATGAACAAGCTGTGAATTGTTTTAATATTTGTATGGACTGGGCCGAAATGAACGATGTTTCTGCAGAAGATGTTTTAGTTTTAAAAAAATCTGAAAATGAATTTTCAGTCTTGCACAACCATTCAGCGTCCTGCTTTGGTATTCGAGAGTCTCGATGGTGACCAAAAAATCACGGTTAGGTGTTTTTAATGTGTATAAGTATGAGTGTTTGTCCGGATATTGCACCGTGGGCCCATTTATGCCATTGAGTGCTAGAGTAATCCGCACATTTGGAACATTGCTACGCACGAATAGTAAATATTTCCTCCTACTTTTCAGTACTATCTAAAAGTGTCGCCTGTATTCTCAACGGAATACGTATTGTAGCTATATGTGAGCTGTAAGCTCATAATTTTTGCAAGTTAAAATCAGTCATAAAATGATGATTGTTGGCGGAAATTGTCAAAAATAGTTTCATTTTATCCACAAATTTGTCGGCTATATCGAAACTTAGTTCGAAGTCAAAATTTAATTTTAAGAAATTCAATAATCAATCCTGTTAGGAGTCATTACATTCTGTTTATTTATTCCTATTTTACACATTTCTTCTGCGCCACAACAATGAAATGGTGGAAATGACGATAATAATTTTCTAAGCCAAACACTATTACCAGAAAGTTGTCATAATTTGCAAAACTTATCGAGCTCAATTTAAATATCATTTGACTAACATTTTATTTTTAAAAATTATTAATTTCAATTCCAAAGTTTAGTCTAATATTATTACTAATAAGTATTAGGGGAACCGAACTGCATAGTTAAACTATTAAATCATAAAAATTCGATACGATCTTTCTAAGCACTCACATAGTAAAACACACGAAAATTTGTCTATCACTGATGCAAGACCAATTTTCATCTGTTTCACTATGTGAGTGCTTGACCGGATCGACTAAAATTTCGTATCGAGTAATTTTCATATGTTTTTGGTGGATAATCGTGATCATGGTTTTTACTTTACTTAATGTCCGAAAACCATTTTATAGTCTGAATATTTTATAAGGACGGTACCACATCGCGTCACAACTCCATTATAGTATAGGGAAAAAAGTTAAAAAAAAAGTTAACCGCATTATGCCCTCACTACTAAAAATGAGGTCTCTAAAACCTCAATCGCGATGTATACCAAGATAATTCTGGATTTTAAAAAACAGCCTCTGGTGCTCGACAAGTAGAGACTTCTTTGTTACTCTTTAATCATGTTTACATGGAGACTATACGGGCCAACGAGGGATCATGTTCAGTATATCTATTATTAATGTTTCGGGTTCAACTTGGTCTGACACTATAATTGGGCTACTTTTCATCTAATTATGTAATTAATTTAAATTGGTTATTGAATTTTAAGTCTTTTTTTCTTCTAATTTCAGAGTGGGCCACCTGTTAGTCCTTTTTCTATTTGTAAATAAAAAACACAGTTTGGGTTGAAAAATCAAACTTTTTTATTGATATTGAAAGGAGGTTTTAAACCATTTATGTATGAAAAACAATATCGTTCATATGCCTACCACGGCTTGGTTTTCAGGCCTCAAAGAACATCAAAATTTCCGATGATTTTTTCCAAAGCGAATTTCAGATCGAATGTTGTTTTTAAGTTATTGAAATTTTTGTGGATGATTAGAATAAACTGTACCTCTCAAATAACCCCACAAAAAATAATCGAGTGGTGTTAAGTCCGGGCATTTTGGTGGCCAAGGAACTTCACAATTCCTTGAAGTTATGCGATCAGCAAATTTTGCTGATAATAAATGGATTGTTGCACGATTTGCGTGACATGTCGTTCCGTCTTGTTGAAACCAAAGTCCGTTGACACGCAATTCATTCAATTTGGGCCAAAAAAAAACAGTTAACATTTTCCTGTTTGTTTTCAAAGAAAAACAGCTCAATGATGCCACCAGCCTATAATTCACACCAGACAGTGCCTCTGTGACGATGAAGTTCTGCTTCTTGAATAACATGAGTATTCTTCGCTCTCCAAATTCGACAATTTTGCTTATTCACGTACACATTAAAATGACAATGAGCTTCATCGCCAAAGATTATTTTTGATGAAAAACCTTCAATTCGTTCAAACACCCAATTAACAAAACGACGACGATTAAAATGGTCTGTTGGCTTCAGTTTTTGAGTTAGTTGAATTTTGCATGGATGCAAATCGACATTCAAAATGTGTCGTAATGTGGTTCGTGAAATGTTTAGTTCTTGTGAACGAAGCCTGATTAATGTGCTTGGTTCATTACGAACATTGTTACTAATGCCTGCCACTGCATCAGGAGTACGAAGTGGATGAACATGTTAATACGGTTTACGACCTTCCACTGAACAAGTTTCTTCAAAACGATCAACAATTCAATAATTTTGCCAATCGCACGCTCAGTAGGACGTCCATGTCGCCCAAAACTCTCGCGTATTTTACGAAATGTTGTCGTTTTTGAACGATTGTTTTCATAAAAAATTTGGACTCCATGTTGATCAATGGCATTTTTTTCACTGTTCATATGTCAATTTTTTTTTAGAACAGGTGACATTTAGTACTAAAATTCATTAAAGAAGGAGCAACAGATGAGACACCCTGTATAATTTAAAGCTATGGTCATACAAAACCACAATTTTGCGATGATTTTTCACAATGGTAGAAGCTTTGCTTCATCAAATGTCATTTGGCCGTTAAGAAATAATAGTCAACTTTACCACATTGTTCCGGAACAACAATAAATATTTTCCCCTACTTTCCAGTACTGTCAAAAAGTATCGCCTCTACCCTCAACGACTAAAGTATATTGCAATAGAGTTATTACGAGTTAAAATCAATCACAAAATTATGTCGCGGAAATTGTCAAAAATTATTTCGTTTTTATAATTATTTACCAAGTATTAGGGGAACCGAACTCATAAAATACTTTCATCAACTCATTAAATCATTCATAAAATAGTTTTTAAAAAAATAAGAATTCGATACCAAATTTTAGTTGACCTTGCCAAGCACTCACATAGTAAAACACACGAAAATTGGCCCAGCATCACTGATAGACAGATTTTCGTGTGTTTTACTATGTGAGTGCTTGATAGGATCGACTAAAATTTGTACCGACTAATTATCATATGATTTTGGTGGATAATCGTGATCATATGTAGTTTTACTTTACTTAATGTAACAATTTTCTATAGTTTGAATAATTTTCACTATTATTCTCGTAAATATTTGTCATTAGATTATAATTAAGATTTTAATTATAAACAACCGTTTCCATCTACTGTACAAACAATTATATTTTTACACATAATTTAACAAACAAACAAACAGTTTGTCACACTCACATTCACTTGAAATCATTTTTTTATCTTAATTCATTCATCATAATTCATTCAACTTGTCATCTTTTCTAATGTATGTGTATATCAAGTTACGCGCGCAGAGCTATAAGAAAATACAATTTATAGTGACTGAAATGACGCAAGTTATATACTAACATATGTACACAATAATGATTGAGATTATCGTGTGTCGCGTATAGTACTAACCCGTGACTGGATTACATTTTTTTTATTTTATTTAATTTCACTTTTATTTTTTCAGATACGAATCGAACATATATTTATCCAGAACCATATACCAATCGAATAAATATGGGATTTGGTCGCAAGAAAAGTGAAAAATGTGATGATCGGGAAAATTCGTCGGGATCCCGTAAAATTTTCATGCATCCGGGTATAATCGACGAAGAGCCGGACTCCATGGACAGTATTATGAGTAATCCAAATTTATTACCATTAACGGTTGTACCAACGCTAGTCCGAAGTTCAACGTGTGGGAGTGGTTTTAGTCGACAAGGAAGTTGTAGGTAAGATATAACGAATACTATAATTTTAAGTATATAGTATCTGCATACGTGCATACCTTGAATACATAACTAAACAAAATATATAGATTTGTAATTATACAGATTTGTAATAACATGTAACCAAACTAAATTTATGGTTATAATTTATGGGAGCGCGCACATGCCTTCTGTATATAGATATGTAACATGCATACATAATACATAAACATAACAAATGGTTAATTTAATAATGTTTATAGTTATGTGCAGATTAATCGCGATTCGTGTTGAGTTTATAATTGGAAAATTTAATTATGACAGTCAGATCTTTACTTAAAGATTACAAATCGACATGATTTTGCTTGTACGTGTTGTGTATAATATTGAATAGTCATGACAGAAATGTATATACTTATTTGAATTAATTGCATGGTTGATGTTTGATTACAGTTCCTGGTGAGCTACAAGATTTTTACCTACGATTTTGTCGATGAACAGTATAACGTAAAATTCAAAGAAGTCGGTCACATTTTGTTTTCGTTTTTTTTAAAGAAATTAATCGATGGATCTTATAAAGCATCTGGCGCACACCAACCAAAATAAAAATCTGGTATGATTTACAGATTTTTAGAACTCTTTGCCCAACGAATAAAATAAAAATATGAAATTACCGATGTTCAATACATTTTCTTAATTGCATACATATTTGAAAATTTAACATTAAGAAGGTATTTCGAAATTTGTGAAACACTTTAGAAAATTCAAATCGATTTTAATTATTCATGAATGTTTTCAAACCAACTAAAATATATAAAACTAGTTTATCAATTTTTATCTTTAACACCCAATTTTTTGAACAAGAACAATAAATTTCGATTCGAACTTTTGGAAATTTCTAATTATTTTGATCTAGTTGACAATTCTATATATTTAAAATTTCTCTAAATTTAGCAAATTATGAACTTTAAATACAAACTCAGTTTACGGCAAAAATTAGCGTATTTCGAAATATTTTATAACTCTAAAATTCAAATTTCGATATTTCAGTTTGATATTTTTTTGTTAATCCAATTAAATGTACAATTTTATAGTGTGAATTTAAAATATCTATTCGAGTTATTGAAATCTTAAAATCTTCAGAATTCGAAACTTTAAATATGTTGAATTTCGGAATCTAATACAAAGTTCTGATTTTGAAATGAAATAAATTATGAAAAAAAATATAATTTTCAATCTAAATTACGAGATTCTGAATTTTAATTTAAATTTAATTTATGAAAATTTAAAAATTGACGTAATTCTAAATTTCATAAAACTGTAAAACTCGAGTAGCGTGAAATTTCCTGGTATTTCAGTCAACGAAATTTTCCATTTTAAAGTCGAATCTTATACTGTGGGCTTAAAATACAAAATAGAATTATTGAAATTTGTAAACCTTCAAAATTTGAAATATTAGAAAATTAGGAAAATTAAAAAAATTAGAGATTTCGAAATTATTTATAATTAAAACCCATATTTTGATTTTATAGTAATGAATTATCCGTTAACTCAATTTAACGAAATTTTTCAATTTTAAAATTTTTCAATTTAGAATTATTGGAATTTGGAAGTTTTTGAAATTTGAAATTTTAGAAAATTATGGATCAATAATTTAATTATAATTTTTCAATTCGAATTTACCAATTATGAATTTTAATAAATTGATATTTAAAATTCATAATTGTTTAATCCGAATTGAAAAATAATAACTAAATTATTGATCACTAATTTTTTAAAATTTATGAAAATTAGGGATTTCGAATTTTTTTTTAATTAAAACTCATATTTTGATTTTATAATATCGAATTATCCGTTAACACAACTTAACGAATTTTTTCATTTTAAAACCTAATTTTAAAAGAGTGTGGATTTAAAATATTAAAATATTAATAAGAATTATTGGGATTTGGAAATTTTTCATATTTTGATTTTATAGTATAGAATTATCCGTTAATTCAATTTAATGAAGTGTTCATTTTAAAACCAAATTTTACAAGAGAGTGGATTTAATTAGAATTATTGGAATTTGGAAATTTTCAAAAATTGAAATTTTAAATAATTCGGGATCAATAATTAGTTATAAATTTCGTAAAGTAAATTTTTCATTTTAAACCCGAATTTTACAAGAGTGTAGATTTAATTAGAATAATTGGAATTTGGAAATTTTCAATATTTGAAATTTTAGAAATTATGGATCAATTATTAAGTTATAATTTTTCAATTCGAATTCAGCAATTATGAATTTTAAATATCAATTTAATTTATGAAAATTTTAAAAATTGGGGATTTCGAAATTTTTTATAATTAAAATCTTTATGTTGATTTTATAGTATCGAGTTACCCGTTAACTCAACTTAACGAAATGTTTCATTTTAAACCCGAATTTTACAAGAGCATGGATTTAATTAGAATTATTGGAATTTGGAAATTTTCAAAAATTGATATTTTAGAAAATTATGAATCAATAATCAATAATTTACAAGAGTGTGGATTTAATTAGAATAATTGGAATTTGGAAATTTTCAAAATTTGAAATTTTAGAAAATTATGGATCAATAATTTAGTTATAATTGTTCAATTCGAATTTAGCAATTATGAATTTTAAATATCAATTTAATTTATGAAAATTTTAAAAATTAGGGATATCGAAATTTTTTATAATTAAAATCTATATGTTAATTTTATAGTATCGAATTATCCGTTAACACAACTTAACGAAATTTTTAATTTTAAACCCGAATTTTACAAAGAGCGTGGATTTAATTAGAATTATTGGAATTTAGAAATTTTCAAAATTTGAAATTTTAGAAAATTATGGATCAATAATTTAGTTATAATTTTTCAATTCATATTCAGCAATTATGGATTTTAAATATCAATTTAATTTATGAAAATTTGAAAAATTAGGGATATCGAAATTTTTATAATTAAAATCTATATGTTAATTTTATAGTATCGAATTACCCGTTAGGCCGTTAACACCACTTAACGAAATTTTTAATTTTAAACCCGAATTTTACAAGGGTGTGGATTTTATTAGAATTATTGGAATTTAGAAAATTTATAAATTTGAAGTATTAGAAAATTAGGGATCAATAATTTAGTTATAATTTTTCAATTCGAATTTAGCAATTATGAATTTTAAATATCAATTTAATTTATGAAAATTTTAAAAATTAGGATTTCGAAATTTTTTATAATTAAAATCGATATGTTAAGTTTATAGTATCGAATTATCTGTTAACTCAATTTAACGAAATTTTCCATTTAAAACCGAATTTAACTTTACAATATAAAATATTATAATATTAATTAGAATTATTGGAATTTGGAAGTTTTTGAAATTTGAAATTTTAAAAAATAAGGGATCAATAATTTAGTTATAATTTTTCAATACGAATTTATCAATTATGAATTTTAATAAACTTATATTTAAAATTCATAATTGCTTATTCCAAATTAAAAAATAATTATTGATCCCTAATTTTTTAAAATTTATGAAAATTTAAAAAATTACTGATTTCGAAATTTTTTTAAATTAAAACCCATATTTTGATTTTATAATATCGAATTATCCGTTAACACAACTTACCGAATTTTTTAATTTTTAAACCAAATTTTACAAGAGTGTGGATTTAAAATATTGAAATATTAATTAGAATTATTGGAATTTGTACATTTTCAAGATTTGAAATTGTAATTAAATAATTTAGTTATAATTTTTCAATTCGAATTTAACAATTATGAATTTTAAATATCAATTTAATTTACGAAAATTTTATAAATTAGGGATTTCGAAATTTTTTATATTTAAAATCTATATGTTAATTTTATAGTATCAAATTATCCGTTAACTCAACTTAGCGAAATTTTTCAATTTAAACCCGAATTTACAAGAGTGTGGATTAAATTATAATAATTGGAATTTGGAAATTTTCAAAATTTGAAAATTTAGAAAATTATGGATCAATAATTTAGTTCTATTTTTTCAATTTGAAATAAACAATTATGAATTTTAAATATCAATTTAATTTAAAATTTAAAGATTAAGGATATTGAAGTTTTTAATAATTAAAATCTATATGTTAATTTTGTAGTATCGAATTATCCGTTAACACAACTTAACGAATTTTTTCATTTTAAAACCTAATTTTACAAGAGTGTGGATTTAAAATATTAAAATATTAATAAGAATTATTGGAATTTGGAAATTTTCAAAAATTGAAATTTTAAATAATCAATAATTTAGTTCTAATTTTACTTCGAATTTAACAATTATGAATTTTAAATATCAATTTAATTTATGAAAATTTTAAAAATTAGGGATTTCGAAATTATTATTAATTAAAATCTATATGTTAATTTTATAATATAGAATTAGCCGTTAACTTAACTTATCGAAATTTTTAATTTTTAACCCGAATTTTACAAGAGCATGGATTAAATTAAAATTATTGGAATTTGTAAATATTCAAAATTTGATATTTTAGAAAATTAGGGATTAATAATTTAGTTCTAATTTTTCAATTCGAATTTAACAATTATGAATTCTAAATATCAATTTAAATGTAAATTTTAAAATTTAGGGATTTCGAAATTTTTAATAATTAAAACCCATATTTTGATCTTACAGTATAGAATTCTTCGTTAATTCAATTTAACGAAATTGTCCATTTTAAAACCAAATTCTACAAGAGGGTGGATTTAATGAGAATTATTGGAAGTTGGAAATATTCAAAATTTGATATTTTAGAAAATTAGGGGATTAATAATTTAGTTCTAATTTTTCAATTCGTATTTAGCAATTATGAATTTTAAATATCAATTTAATTTAAGAAAATTTTAAAAATTAGGGATTTCGAAATTTTTTATAATTAAAATCTATATGTTAATTTTGTAGTATCGAATTATCCGTTAACACAACTTAACAAAATTTTTCATTTTAAACCCGAATTTTACAAGAGTGTGGATTTAATTAGAATTATTGGAATTTGGGAATTTTCAAAAATTGAAATTTTAGAAAATGATGAATCAATAATTTAGTTATAATTTTTCAATTCGAATTTAGCAATTATGAATTTTAAATATCAATTTAATTTATAAAAATTTGAAAAATTAGGGATTTCGAAATTTTTATTGATTAAAATCTATATGTTAATTTTATAATATAGAATTATCCGTTAACTCAACTTATCGAAATTTTTAATTTTAAACCCGAATTTTACAAGAGTGTGGATTAAATTAGAATTATTGGAATTTGGGAATTTTAAAAATTTGAATTTTTTGTATATTAGGGATCAATAATTTAGTTATAATTTTTCAATTCGAATTTAGCAATTATGAATTTAAAATATTAATTTAATTTAAGAAAATTTTAAAAATTAGGGATTTCGAAATTTTTTATAATTAAAATCTATATGTTAATTTTATAGAATCGAATTATCCGTTAACTCAACTTATCGAAATTTTTCATTTTAAACCCGAATTTTACAGCGTGGATTTAATTAGAATTATTTGAATTTGGAAATTTTCAAAATTAGAATTTTTAGAAAATTATGGATCAATAATTTAGTTATAATTTTTCAATTCGAATTTAGCAATTATGAATTTTAAATATCAATTTAATTTATGAAAATTTTAAAAATTAGGGATTTCGAAATTTTTTATAATTAAACCCTATATTTTGATTTTATAGTATTGAATTATCTGTTAACATTTTTAAACCTAATTTTAAAAGAGTGTCTATTTAAAATATTAAAATATTAATTAGAATTATTGGAATTGGTAAATTTTCAATAAATTGAAATTTTAAAAAATTCGGGATCAATAATTTAGTTCTAATTTTTCAATTCGAATTTAACAATTATGAATTTTAAATATCAATTTAATTTATGAAAATTTTAAAAATTAGGGATTTCGAAATTTTTTATAATTAAAATCTATATGTTAATTTTATAGTATCGAATTATCCGTTAACTCAACTTAACGAAATTTTTAATTTTAAACCCGTATTTTACAAGAGTGTGGATTTAATTAGAATTATTGGAATTTGGAAATTTTCAAAATTTAAATTTTTAGAAAATTAGGGATCAATAATTTAGTTATAATTTTGCAATTCCGAATTCAGCAATTATGAATTTTAAATACCTATCAATTTAATTTATGAAAATTTTAAAAATTAGGGATTTCGAATTTTTTTATAATTAAAATCTATATGTTAATTTTGTAGTATCGAATTATCCGTTAACTTAACTTATCGAAAATTTTAATTTTAAACCCGAATTTTACAAATGTGGATTTAATAAGAATTATTGGAATTTGGAAATTTTCATAATTTGAAATTTTAGAAAATTAGGGATCAATAATTTAGTTATAATTTTTTAATTCGAATTTAACAATTATGAATTTTAAATATCAATTTAATTTAAGAAAATTTTAAAAATTAGGGATTTCGAAATTTTTTATAATTAAAATCTATATGTTAATTTTGTAGTATCGAATTATCCGTTAACTCAACTTATCGAAATTTTTCATTTTAAACCCGAATTTTACAAGAGTGTGGATTTAATTAGAATTATTGGAATTTGTAAATTTTCAAAATTTGATATTTTTTTAAATTTGGGATCAATAATTTAGTTCTAATTTTGCAATTCGAATTTAGCAATTATGAATTTAAATATCAATTTAATTTAAGAAAATTTAAAAAATTAGGGATATCGAAATGTTTATTGATTAAAATCTATAGGTTAATTTTATAATATAGAATTATCCGTTAACTCAACTTACCAAAATTTTTAATTTTAAACCCGAATTTTACAAGAGTGTGGATTAAATCCGAATTATTGGAATTTGAAAATTTTCAAAATTTGAAATTTTAGAAAATTATGGATCAATAATTTAGTTATAATTTTTCATTTCGAATTTAGCAATTATGAATTTTAAATATCAATTTAATTTATAAAAGTTTTAAAAATTAGGGATTTCGAAATTTTTTATAATTAAAATCTATATGTTAATTTTATAGTATCGAATTATCCGTTAACTCAACTTATCGAAAATTTTCATTTTAAACCCGAATTTTACAATAGTGTGGATTAAATCAGAATTATTGGAATTTGTAAATATTCAAAATTTGATATTTTAGAAAATCCGGGATTAATAATTTAGTTCCAATTTTTCAATTCGAATTTTATAATTATGAATTTTAAATATCAATTTAAATAGGCATTCCCAAATTTTTTATAATTAAAATGTTGGATCACATTAAAAATTAAAATCTGGTATGACTTACAAAAAATATGGAAGTTGAAAGACATTTCAAATTATTTAAAATTTTAATAATTAAAATATATTAAATCAGTTTATCAAATTTTTATCTAAAATTTACAATTCGAATTTTTGGAAATTTCTAAATATTTTGAATCACCGAATTACACGATCCAATTCACAATTTTACGATATTTTGAATTTATATAGTATTGAATTATTCGTTAACTTAATTTAACGAAATTTCCAATTTTAAAACCGAATTTTACTAGAGTGTGGTTTTAAAATATTAATTAGAATTATTGGAATTTGGAAATTTTCTAAATTTGAAAATGTAAATACATTTTTTCAAATGTCAAATTTCGGAATCAAATATTAAAGTTCTTAACTCAAAGTAAAAATGCAGATTTCTTTAATCTTCAGATATTTTGAAGAGCTGATAGTTTTTCAATTCAAATTCTAAATTTTAAATATCAGTTCAATTAACGAAAAGTGGAACATTTAGGGATATCGTTATTTCTAATAAAACTGTAAAATTTGGTTTTAATTTTTCGTTAGCTCAATTTACGAAATTTTCCAATTTAAAATGTCAAATCTTTCAGAATAAACTAGGATTTTACAGTGTGAATTCAAAATATTAATAAGAATTATTGAAATTTACAAATATTCGGAATTTAAATTTTTAGAAAATTTGGCAATTCTAAATTTTAAATGTCAGTTTAATTAGTAAATTGAATTTTTATAATATAATTTCGAATTTTACTTTAACTCAGTTTAACGTATTTTCCATTTAAAACCATAATGTTACAAGTGTTAATTTTTAAAATTTATAAATCGTCAGAATTTAAACTTTTAAATATTTTGAAAAATCGAAATTCGCAATCAATATACAATTGTGAACTTAATGTAAAATTTAAAATTTCTCTAATCTTTAGATGTTTTGAAGAAATTATGATTATTCAATCCGAATTCTAACTATTAAATTGCAGTTTGTGATTTATGAAAATTTTAAAAATTTGGGAATTTCAAAATTTCTAAAAACTGATAAATTTGTGTTTTGATATTAAAGTTTGAAATTTTCCGTTAACTCAGTTAATTATTTAAAGCAGGACTTTACAATAGCGGGGATTTAAAATATCAATTTGAATTATTAAAATTTTAAAATGTTCATAATTCGAAATTTCGATTATTTTAAAATGGCGAAGTTCGGAATTTACTATATAATTCTGAATTTAAATTAAAAATTAAAAAGTTTAACTCGCAAACTTAGCAATTCTGAATTACAAAAATCAATTTAATTTTTGAAAATTTTAAAAATTGATATAATTCGAAAATTCAAATATGTGGGTTATATCTAAAATTCGAATTTTGATATTATAAAGTTTCAAACTATCTGCTTGTTCGGTTTAACGAAATTTTCTATTTGAAAGTTAAAAATTTTATAGTGTTTTATAGTATTAAAAATATTAATTCGAATTATTAAAATTGAAAAATTTTCAGAATTCTAAATTTTAAATATTTTAAAAATTATTATTGCTGAATCCAATGTTATTCTAGGTAACAATTCGGAAATTTAATTATCAATACAATTTATGAAAATTTAAAAATTTAGGCATTTCGAAAATGTTTATAACTTTAAAATTCTACAAACAAGACATAGTGTGCCAAACCAATATGTGAATGTTGCTGTCTCTGTGGTCGCGCCATTCTCGAGTTTCCTGGTGGTAATATTGTGAAGAGTATACTGGCGAAGGTGGCGGAAAATAACTTAGATTCAATTCGTCGCAGCCTTACAAGCTATATAATAGCTTTTATAATAGTGTTGTTTTTTAAATGTCGACGAGTAGTTCAACACAAGGAGTGTGTATCGAGTAATAGAGCTGTATAGGGGCGTGCTTAATTCTTAGAGCATTATAAAAATAAGTAAATTAATCGCTCACAAGTCAAAGTTCTCGGATTACCGTAATACGAACCAAAAATTACTCATCTCTTCGATACAAGTCATTAGCGCGTGATAATCTATTCTCGTATAGGATTTTTTGCGCCAAGTATTTTGCGCGCGCGAATTATTTGTTGTGCAGTCGCCAAGTATTTTGCAGATTGTTGCGACCGCCACACCACCCCCTGCAAGTAAAATCTCCCCAAATTAAAAGGTTAGTGGTGGGGATGTCTGGATAAAATGTACTTAAGGATTAATTTGGAATCGGACAGACTTTCTAGGTGTTGTATGGTTAAATACTATAAGTTACACTAAGCTAGGATACCGTATGCCGGCTTTAATCTGTCAATAGAAACATTTACATTCTTGCCTTTTACATCAAGAATGTAATGTTTACGAAAACGACGAACGACTTTGAAGCCTTTCGACATAGTCATGTGGATCGGAACTATCTTTGGAACTTGTTTCGAAAAATTCTCCTGTTAATATGAGGGCTTGACCATAAACTAGTTCAGCTGGGGAGGAATTTTAATTCATCCTTAATTGTTGCTCGTATTTCCAGCAAGACGATAGGAAGCTCAGTGCTCCATTTATTAGTACTTTCTCGAGCTTTGAGCGAAGCTTTGTTGTTACAGATTCGTCTATTAATATACGCTTTTCCCTGAATTGGTTAGTAAACTGTTTCATAGGTCTAATTATCAGTGGGCGTAATAGCTACAGGTGATTTATCATTACAGGCCCAATTCAATAAAAATAAGTAAAAGTTGGCTTGTGCTAGCATTTTCATTGCCTCGCGGTACCCAATGCGATGTATCTAGAATGTATCGATGTACCTGTGTCAGTTGGCCATTATTTCAAATCTCCTTGTTCCTTCTTCGATTCTGACTAACCATATTTAAAATACTGAATTATATTTGGCGGATTCCATCTCACATCCGTGAAGTTTCAGTCTTTTTCCGGGTAATTGGCAAGACGGTTATGGTTTTACTAATCTGATTGATAATTTTCTTTGCGAAGGGAAAGCATTCAAATGCATAGATTTCATAATCTGGACGGGTTGAACCAGGGTGGGGAGAAAGGACATCGGCGTTTCTAAAATTTTCTGATGATATGTATTGTGTGTCGAAAACATAGGTTGTCATATAAGTGAACCTTGTTTAAGATTTGTAGTATATATAGCGATACTACTTTTCGATATTGAAAAAATTTAGTCGCAGCTTGTGATCAGTATGAATCTTCTTTCAACCATCTATACGGTAATAGCATCTGACAAATCGATTTTATTGTAAATACGCGCTACTTAACATCAGCAAAATTAATTTAACAAGTATGTGTTAAAATACGGCCAAACAAAAAACGATTTCCACCGAACTCAACGTTATCATACTCATTTACATATTGTGGATTGGGACACAATTATCTATCATTGCTGATTCGGAAACGGAATGGCTTTTAGAGATGGTGTGTCTATTGGTTAGCGATATAATGTCGATTCAAATCTGATCCAAATCTGATCCAAATGGGAGATCAAAAAATAGCCGAAACATTGCTTTAGACTATAGATTTTTACTAATACACCAGAACTGATCAAAATTATATCAAACCTCCATCGTCCTTCGATCACAAAAAGGTAATATTTCAAGTCATCTTGAAATAATTGGAGAAATCGTATATTGATGATTTGGTGGGAAATCTTATTACCATTTTTTGACGTGACAGTATAGATGATGTACTCAAATGGTTTTAATACAAAAAACACTAGATGCGGGTTATGAGATCGTTTAGAAATATTTGGTTGATTTTATAGATACGTTGGCAGTGTGAAAAATGTCGCATCGTTGTTTCGGTATTTTTTTTGAAACTGTGTTATAAAACATAACCAAATTGGGCAATGAAAATGTACCCCTTGTCTAATTTAGGCAAAACAAAATAAATATGAATATAGTTGGTAACATCTGGAACCAACTATCATAAACAAAATTTCCTCCCTTTATTTAAATTTTTAATATTTTGTTCGTTAGTCCCTTTCTTGAAAACCCATTAAAAATAAAACAATAGAAATACAATCGCATCAATAAAACTAGTTGTAAACCATATATTTTAATAAACTCATCAATGGTCTCTTAGAATTTATGGAATTACCTAATTTAATTGATATTTTATTACACCTAAGAGTACTATATAATAAGAATAAATTTTTAGTTTTAAGTATTCGTTTTGTAAGTGTCGTAATGCACAATTCATTTTAAATTTTTCGTAAGAATAAAATAATTCAATATTGATCGTCGTTTGTTGTTAATAAAATTTGAGAATACATCACCATATTTTTGGTCCATTCGTACCGGATTCGTAGTTTCGTAATACATTAAATTCAAAATACAATAGTGGATTATCAAAATAAAATAAAATAGTTATTTGCAATACCAACCAACCAATAGTGATTTAAAACAAAACTCGTTCAAAGTTAGTGCTATAGTCAAAATATAGTCCCATATAAAATACAAACGATAAAATAATTTTAATCACTTTTATTTAAATAAAATGGATAGATTAATAAGACGGAGAAATGCCGTTCATAAAAGGTGTGTGCGTTTAAGTGAAAATATAAAAAATCAAGATTTGTGTACAGCAACGTTAAGTGTATTAAAAGAACAATTAAAAACTATTAGTGAGTTTGAGTCAGAATATTTTCGGTTTTATAATGAAATTATTGATGACGAAAAATGTAATGACAAAATGATACAAGAATGTGATAAGGATTGTGTAAAGTTTGAAAAAACAGTGAAACTAATAAAAGATATGCTGCTTAAAGAAACTGATAAACAACCTATCCAACAATCAATGGGTCGCATTAAATTGCCGGAGCTGCAACTTCCAGAATTTGATGGAACATTGAATAATTGGCGAAATTTTCGTGATACTTTTATAACTGCGGTCCATGATAATAATCAGGTGAGTGAAATCGCTAAATTTTCATATTTAATGGGAAAACTTAAGGGAGAAGCTAGATCGTTAGTAGCTCAAATTCCAATTTCTGCTATCGCGTATGAAAATTCTTGGCAAATTTTATTTAACCGATATAATAATGAAAGAGCAATTGTCGAAACTCATTTAGACGCAATGTTAAACATTCCAAAATCTTCTAATAACGTTTTAGCTGATGAAAAGACCATTTTTAAGATAGCGTCTGCCAATATTGATTCATTAGAGACATGGGAATTTCGAATAATTTTTAAAGAACTAAAATTATGCATAAACTGCCTCAAACCTAATCATATAGTTTCACAGTGCACCAATACTACTTGTAAACGTTGTTCGCAAAAACATCACACACTTTTGCATAGAAATCTAGTTACATCAAGTAACATAGATCAAAATAATTTGTTACCTCCTATCCCATGCCCAATTGTCGAAAATAGAGAAACACTTCATACGAACAATGTTTCTAAACCTAATCAAACGAGTATATTGTTATCAACAGCCACAATATTGGTACAAAATTCAAAAGGCGACTACGTTGCATGCCGCGCTCTTTTAGATTCGGCTTCGCAAACTAATTTTATTACTAATGATTTGTTTGAAAAACTTGGGTTAGTTTCACAAAGCAGTGGTATAGTTGTTTCGGGATTAAATAGCCAAAAAAAAAAAATCTTTCAAAAAAATGTTCGTCTATCGTTCGATCAAATAGCACAAGTTTCCAGATGCACTTGGAATTGTCAATCGTACCAGTTATAACTAACCAACTACCTCATTATAAATTAAATATATCTAAATGGGATTTGCCTAAGAACATATAGTTTTGGCTGATGCTCACTTTAACATTCCAAATACAATTGATATTTTATTGGGCGCTGAAATATTCTTTTCAATAATTATGAAAAATAAAATTGAACTTAATCACTGTGCACCAAATCTCTTAGAAACAAAATTAGGCTGGATCATAGGTGGAAAATTCAATGATGACGCGGTAAATTTGCATTTACGTACGGATAATTTTGATGACCAATTAAATAAACAATTGGAACGATTACTCCAAAATGAAGCTTGTGAAACTTCAGTTGTTATTTCACCTGAAGAAAAACATTGTGAAGAATTATTTAAATCAACTACCTATAGAAATAGTGAAGGACGTTATGTTGTTAGTTTGCCATTAAAATCTAATTTAAAACTAGGTAATTCTTATTTAGCAGCAAGTAAACGTTTTTCATACCTAGAAAAAAGATTAAATCGCGACCCT
The DNA here is from genome assembly GCA_951394425.1 of Tipula unca. NCBI lineage: Eukaryota > Metazoa > Arthropoda > Insecta > Diptera > Tipulidae > Tipula > Tipula unca. The sequence continues at coordinate 50,470,777 of OX596380.1, forward strand.
GACCTAAAATTAGGCTATCACAAATTTATGGAAGACTATGTCAAGTTAGAACATATGAAATTATCAGTTGATAACGATACAGGATATTTTTTACCGCATCACCCAATTTTAAAACCAACAAGTAGTACAACAAAATTAAGGGTTGTGTTCGATGCGTCTGCTAAGACAGACAACAATAACTCACTAAATAATATTCTAATGACCGGGCCAATTGTTCAGTCAGAACTTTTTGATATAATGTTACGATTTCGTAAACACAAATACGTATTTACATCTGACATTGAGAAAATGTACCGGCAAATTCTTATTAATCCGAATCAAAGGCATTTACAAAAGGTTTTGTGGTACAATTCTAATAGTATCCAGGCATTTGAACTTCAAACAGTCACATACGGTACCACTTCTGCACCTTACTTAGCGACTCGTGTTCTCCTAGAAATTGCTAATAATAATTCAATTAAATATCCTAAGGCCTCTAACGTTTTAAAGAAACATTTTTATATAGACGATTGCCTAACTGGTTGTGACAACTTGGTGCTATTAAATTCTATTCGGGATGAGTTAATCATCATGTTAAAAGACGCTGGCATGCATTTGCGTAAATGGGCTTCTAATTCAACAACCTTTTTAAACAAATTTGCAAGCGCAGATGTAGAACCATTGGAAAACAAACATATCAAGGCATTAGGAATAGCTTGGAATCCAACACTCGATCGCCTTCAAGTGGTTGTTGTTGGATAATCCTAGCTGAATTTGCCCAAATCTTTGATCCATTAGGATTTTTGTCTCCAATATTTCTTAAAGGTAAACTGCTTTTGCAAACCCTCTGGCAATTAAATATTGGTTGGGATGAAGACGTTCCAAAGCATTATAAAAGTGAATGGAATATTTTCAGAAAGACCATTTCGTTAATGAAGAATTGTAGTTTGGAAAGATATCTTTCACCATTCGCACAACAGTCGGTACAGTTGCAGGGATTTGCAGATGCCTCAGAAAAGGCTTTCGGTGCTTGTCTATACGTTCGTAGTTTAAATTCTGACGGAAATTATATTTCAAAACTAATAGTTAGTAAATCGCGAGTGGCGCCGTTAAAACGGGTTACCTTGCCGAGGTTAGAATTAAATGCAGCTCTTCTTTTAGCTCGCTTAACCAATAGAACAGTTCGGGCATTTGAATTTAATTTTGAATACGTTGTCCTTTGGGTTGATTCGACAATTGCTCTCAGCTGGATAAAAATGGATCCAGCACGCTTAAAGACATACGTAGCCAATAGAGTGGCAGAAATTCAGAATTTGACTATAAGTTGCACTTGGCAACACGTGAGTAGTAAAAACAATATAGCCGACCTCATTTCAAGAGGTACTTCTATAGAAAATTTAGTCGATTCACAAGCTTGGTGGAATGGTCCACTGTTTTTACAAGATCCTGAAGAAAACTGGCGAAAGATCACTAAGAAGGAGACTTCTCAAGACATACTAGATGAAATAAAACCCGAAAGAACAACTTTGATACAAACAATAAATCCAGATATGCTTGATTTAATAGAGAAAAAGAGTTCACTTACCAAACTTGTTCGTATAATCAGTTACGTTAGAAGATTCATCAACAATATTAACAAGCAAAGACAAAAAATCAAGGGATACTTCACAGCAAATGAAATTCGTAGTAGCTTGAAATATTTAATAAGGGAAACACAATATCAATTCTTCATGGACGATATTAAATCAATTAAAAGCGGAAATTCACTACGCCACGTAAGCAAAATCAAGGATTTAAATCCTTTTATAGATGACGACGGAATGTTACGAGTGGGTGGCAGATTAAGTAAAGCTAATTATATGCCATATGATAGTCGACACCCGTTAATTCTACCACATGAAAGTAATTTGACTACCTTAATTTTTCGAGAAGGGCATATAAAAAACCTTCATTACAGTCCTCAACAACTAGTATCTACAATTCGACAACGATATTGGCCTTTACGTGCTAAACTGCTGGACAAAAGAATATCCAGGTTTTGCTTAAAATGTTATAAATCAAAACCAACTACGATAAATTAGAAATGGAAAGGCAAACGAGAAAATTACAAAAAAGATGAACTCGTACTTATTGTCGACGAAAATTTACCAACAACACAATGGTTGATGGGAAAAATTGTTGAAGTTTTCCCAGGAACCGATGGAGTCAATCGAGTATTCAATATAAAAACCAAAAATGGCATAATCAAACGAAGTATTGGTAAAATTTGTAGACTACCAATGCTCGAAGAAAATAAATAGTAAACTAGAAATTTAATATTATATTTCTTGGAATTCATAACAGTGTACTTTATGCACCAACACATAAAAACTGAGCTAGAATCCAATATGATATGGTTGATTCCAATAAGATTTGTATACTGTGGAAAAAAGTGTGGAATACTTCACATCCATCAAGAACTATACCAAATAACTAATCTTCAAGTTTTTGACCAGTGCCAAAATCTAAAGCCACATTTCTCGATCCGACTCTCAAATGTAACCTTATAGCACAAATATACAATTCGTTCAATATACTAACGTAGACAAAGATTACATACCAAACAGTCGGAACAAAATGTTTAAATAACAAACAAGAACCTTATCACCGTAATATTATTCTAGTAAGACAAGAGTACAAACTTTACAAACAGCATTGATATATAAAAAAAATATATATGTATATACAGATCTAGTTTGTTCCAGACACCGCGACATTCATTCACTTCGCAATCAATTCAAAAGTCGAAACAAACATTTCATATAAAAGTCGACATATATGTATGTGTACATATACCTTGAGCCACTTGAAACAGCGCCAACAATGTATAAGATTGATATGACGTTGATTAACTCTGCACGAGACTCGGCAGTGATGCATTTTGTGTTTTTTTTCTTCTCATCTATATGCAAATTATAAAATTCATCAATCATATCTTAAAAATGCACGATAATTTTATTTATTTATTTAATAAATAAATACTTGTTTACAATATCTTATAACACATAGGGGTGACAGTCAATAAATTTTTATAATGAAAATGTTGATCGTTAAATCACACATCGCATGCTTCAATTCACGTGCACACGAATTTACTGGCATAAGTATTAGTAATCCTTGTTACCAGCAGCAGAGTGTTAAAAATCAAATCAGAATTCAAGAGGATTGTTTACATTTATATATACGTCCAGTATAAAGTACATACTTGAGAAAGCATATATAAAAGTTATATATTATGTGTATATATGATGTCAGTATCGAGCAATAAAACGCGTACACACACACAAGTAATCAATCAATTAATTTCCACAATATGTATCTAATATAGATTGGTAAACTAACATAATTGCGATTAAAACCGTAAACAAAACAATATTCACTTATAATAGTTCATTTGATAATGTTTATTAATTACTTCTTATCAGCTTACATATGTATGTGTACATATACACTTATATATAGCAAAAATTTAACCCTCGATAGATAATTCGGGTGGCGATTCAAATAAACTAAAAACTAAACACAAATTATTCTGGAATATGACAATCAAAGTTTTGTTGTATTTCTAAGTTATTGATAATAATTATTATTGTTATGTGTGTCTCTCGACATTTCAAAACGTAAACATTTATGGAACTTTAATTATTTGTTTAGTATAGCGATAAGAAAATTACGAGTATGTGTATACCATATAGTGTAGTGATCTTTGACGATTGTGTCAGTACATTATTCAATGTTCGCGTCGTATTTTATTGTTATTTTGACAATATTATTGGAATTAGAAATTTTTTTTTGACTTGTGTGGTACTTGACGTAATTGCAATGTAAATATTTTCAGCAAAAATATGTTATTCTTTTGATGATTAAGAAAATTATTTAGGATCTAGACTTAATTTTGTGACGTCTATCTATAACGAAAAAAAATCTTAAATTTTGGTGGCACCTACATCGGTAATGTACAATTGATATAATATGTTCATTAGTCTAGCAAGCAATTACTTTTTATTTTCGAGATCAACAAATACAAAACACTCGTATATATATCCAGCGTATACCTCGTCTGCGGCAAACTAATATAAACTTATCATCGCGACCTTTGCTGGAAGGTGCAAGACACGGTTTTTCCCAAAATAAATATCCACACTTCAAAATCGCCCCATTATTTTAATTGGTTCGAAAGTGATTTTTTAAACTGTGGGAGAAGTCTTACGCTCAACTAGTGACGATGAAAGGATACCGCAAACTTCGAAAGTTTATAGGTTCAGCTAACGAAATGATCATCGGTGCTTTGAGTATGACGAAATGGTCATCGGTTTCTGAATTTACAGGAAAGAGTTTATTGTTTGCCCGAACTAATAAGTTGCTTACTATAAATGACGTGTTTTATAGTACAAATTGAATAAAAATTACATCCGCCCTCAATGTATATGATTAATCCACATCCAATTAATTTTTCTAATTAAAGTTTGACTGTCTGCTTGTTTTGTTCATCTGTTAAGCGATTTGTTGGTTGCCAGAAGCAGTTCATTATTCTTCTTAAACATTTATTGACATTATACACCTGTCGGTAGTGGACTAACAATAATCTATTGGGAGGACACTAGAAAATTCTTGCTTAACCACTTACTACTGACGACTATGAGGAAAATGACTCTGAGAGACAAAGAGAAATCCGCGCCGATCGTAGTTCTTCACCAACTACACAAAACGTGAGTCACTTCACTGATGAAGAGGCCACTTTGGCTATCATGTCTATGAAAGGTGGTAAAGCTCCAGGCCTAGACAACATCGGGGACGAAGTAATACAACGTGCTTGGCCTATTGCAGGGCCCTGTATCACGAACTTTATAAATACTTGTCTAAAGTAAAGGAATATCCCACAAAGCATCGAATAATGGTAAATTAGTTATCATTAGATAAACTGGAGATAGGGGTCCCAAATCTTATAAACCAATCACAAAAGTACAATCTGGGAGTATTCCTAAATGTATCTGGTGCGTTCGACAACCTGTAGTGGCCCAGCATTATGTTGGTGCTAAAGAGATTCAATTGCCCACGCAATCTCTATAACATCCTGAACAATTATTTTTCCGAAAGGAAAGCCAATGTTATTTCTAGTCATGGCGGAGCCACTGTTATTTCAAGAGTTGCGGAAAATAGTATGAAGGTTTTCGCTGTGGTAAAACGAGTTGCTAAAGAGAACTGGGGCCTCAAGCTTCGAACACTATCAATAATATACGAAGGCCTTGTGGTATCTTCATTGACATACGCGTGCACGGCATGGGCAGACCGAATGAACTGCCACCATCGGCGAAGAGTAGTTAGTGCCCAAAGCTCGGAATTACCAAGGGTTGCAGAACGGTGTCAACTAACGCCATTCCTGTCTCGGCCGGCATGATTCCTATTGATACACTCTTAAATAAGAAAATTGCCAACTATAAGATAAGGAAAATACAAAATGTGAGCTAAGGAAACGTGATAGTGGAAAGCGCTCAAATTCGGCCAAACCGCATGAACTTGCTCAAGAGGAAAACGAGAAAAGCGTCAACAGCAATATGGCAAGACAGATGGTCACACTCAGTGGATGGCAGAATAACATATAGTTATCTGTCAAACATTGAGGCGAGATTAAAGACAAAGATTTCTCTAAGCGTATGGTTCACCCAAATGTTAACGGGACATGGTGGAATGGCCTCCTATATGACCGACTGAGTCTAGCGGACTCAAGTAACTGTGAATGTGGACAGGGTGAGGATGCAATAGAACACCCCCCCCCCCCTCCGTGACTGTGATCTAGTACAAGAAGCTAGAGATCAACTAATAACTGACTCAAGAGTTGAGTGGCCACAACGTAAGCTAACTCTAATGCTGCCAAACAACCTCAACTCTTTTAAGAAGTTTTGTGATACCGTCTTGAGTGGTAGATAGACACTAGAATCAGTATACAAGATTTTCATCTAAAGAAAACTATTTCTAAAAGCTAATTAAAAAGTAGACGAGTATGCGCCTCCTCGATTTCAGGGACGGTAACAGGGCAACCTGGCTTAGCATACTGATATAGTAGTAATTTCTTCAAAAATTGTAAGTCCTCGTTGTAGTTGTTAAAGGCACGACCTCCTGGGTGGACCAGGAATCCATATTAGTAAAAGAAGTGGATTTGCGGGGTTGCCAACCGATAGTTGACAACCACTCCAAACATCTTTCGTTTTGGAGATTATCTCACAAAATCACTTGTAGGTCTCCTCATTATTGCAAATGAAGACACCATCTGAAAGATAGCTCCCAATCATCTGCGGTACAAACCCTGACGAGTTCGCCGAGTCAAGGACTCGACGACTAAGTTCAAGCCGGCAAATACCCAATTTCTCTTCATCAAGAGATACAATCGGATTGTTCTCCCGAACACTAAACTTTTTAGCCGTAAATTCAGCGACGCTCTGCGCATACGACCGCAGCTTTTTCGTCGCCATTTCCGAAGTGGTACCAGTTATGGTACGCACTCGTTTGGGAGTGCCAGCGGAACCACCGTGATCGTGCCTAGTGCAAGCCCAGAGATTTTTGGTATAGTTTTTGGGGCTCAATAGCATGCACACAGAGAGACATACTTTTAGTTTCTCTCTAAAGTTTATAGATACTAAACTGATTTTTCATGCACAAGTTAAACCTTCGCAACTGCGGTGACATGCTGAATGTTCTTCTTGTTTTGTTGATGAATCCGCTGATGAGACCTTTTTCTGTCTTATCTGTTCCAGGTACTGTGCAAGCAAGGTCCATGAATTGATCTACTTTGCCTCTCAGATAATTCTTCGTGTTACTACTCAAACACTCGTTATGCTTCCTCGTTAGAATCGTTAGCCAATATTTCTTTCACAATTAGTGTTTTCAGATTATTGGTTCAAAATATTTCTTTGTAGCCGTCGCGTCTGCGGAAATGGCTTACTGAAACCAAGAACCTGAATTTGCAATATACTGATTCGAATACTCAGGATGAAATACATTATTTGAATTTCGTCACCTATTTTGGAGTCTTCGGTCAGGTATAAACTCCGGGTCACTAGTACTGTCTACATTCGCTTTCGAATTTTAATGAATGCTTCTTTTCATTTCTGTAGAATTTAACCTAAATTCTATATCGGTTTTTTGCGACTTTGATGATAGTTAACTATTCTCTATGACACTTTTAACAACTCGTTCTGTGTATTGAGAGATGAGGCTGATTTCATTTTTGATACCATTTAAGAGTACGTTATCTTATTGGCCAGTAGTTAACCAGATCAGTGGAATGTTGTTTAATTTATATGTTATCTTTCTTACACATTAACGGTGTACCTCTGTTAATTAATCAATTGTCCGGGTGTTGACTTTGCGTTTGTGGTAATCCACAGGTCCATTAAAATCGCGGACACCGAATAACACGGGTCTTCTAATTTATTGCATGTTAGACAGACAGATGTATCATCATGCCCGGAACAATGAAGATAACTGTACGGGTATGTGTTCCATTAGAAATTGGGTACGACGGTTAGTTCCTCTGGTAAATTTTGTCACCTCATTTACTCTCCTCGTTTCGCATGCGCAAGTATGTCACTCAGTATTATTCCAGCTTGAACGCAAGTCGGGTCATCTGAGGTTACTTATAAACTTTAGCCAGCCGCTTTATGTTGCTTTTAGCTACATGTGCATCTGACCAGATTAGAGGGCGATATACTGAACTTATCACTCTGGATAGGAGAGGATCACTACTTCTTCGGCCACCGACATTTCGTAGCATATTGGAGTGCACCGAGGAAACTTTTCAGTATTGCTCCACCAATGAGTGAGTTAATTTGCGAATGCCAGATTCTGAAACATTTAGAGGTCGTTGACGAATTTTGATCCCGCATCCCGTCAATATATTTCTCGCCGCATCACTGCATATTGAAAATGTTGAGTACGATCACGAAATTGAAGATAGTTTTCCGTGGCTCCTGAAAGACAGATATTCTGCATTCTGGACCAAAAGTTCAATAACACCTATTTGTGATTATTTTCAGGATCAAATTGGTCCGATATCCTGGTGGCATTCAAAAGATGTATGTATACTTATACTGAGATGGACCTATTCAAATTTTACGCCTATGCACCGTTACGTTTGAAACCGCACTTGTGATGTGTAGGAATTTTTAGAGATTCGACAACAAATTCTCATTGCCCAAATTTTGTTCCAATAACGAGCAAGTTTATTATGTAATATTGACTCAATTGGCACCGAACATCGTGATGAGTATCACAAATCATTCTCTAAGAAATGGCGAGTTTATTCCGTTAATTCGTTTGTACTGGTTAAATTAAGAACCACATATAATTGAAACACAGTCGTTGCTCATCGTCTATTTAAAACTTTACAAATATTAAAAATATTTTAAACTAATTTCAAATGAGCCTTCGTTACCATAAAATGTTCATCATTATTTATGCATTTATGGAAATGAAACCATTTATCTTACAGAAAATTAACTGTAGCAGCTAATTGGATTCGCAATCTGATCCAACATTGGAGGCCAATTCGTTCAAACATCTTGTCGCCAAATATGGCGCTGGCACAGTTCATTTGTGTGCATATTCTAGTTTTTTATTTCGCCCTATATTTTGAGAATATCATTTAGCGATAGGTTAGAAGAATATTTAGCGAATCTGTCAAACACGACTCGATGTCTTCATTTCTTCTTTTCAGTCTTCATAAGACTGCATTACTCATTTTTCAGCGGTAATTTTAGAATATATCTGCTGTCCAATTGCTCTTTGTAGTATTCTCGAACCATTGTTTGCATTGCTATTAGCCGGTGTAAGATGGCACTGAACAATTCTTCAATTCGTGAAATAGTATTGAAGGTTGCTTCAAACATAAAAAAATATTCCTTAAAAAATATTTCAAGTCTGATGTCTTTGTTGTAATGAGCATGAAGTTGGTTCGTCCACCCAAAACGACATCAATTGCATATGCGATACCGTATATAGTACCAAATGATAGCCGATTACCCAATATAAAAATTTCTGGCGTATTTTGATTTAATTCAAAATCATCAATGATGTGAAAAATGTATTCAAATTCAAACCCTACAAGATTTTAACAAAGGGGAAGTTTCATTGTTCCTTTCAACCCATAAATTAAAACAATTTACAACGGATTGATGAAACAATTCACAAACTCCAAGCAAGACTTGGACTATTCGCTCACATTCTTAATAACAATGGAGGTGCAAAATAATGCGCCAATCGCGTATGGTGGATTTAAAAATTACAAAGCATAGTACACAAGTGAGCGTTTTCAAAAGCAAATCAAAGGCGTGAGCGCCTGCCTCTTAACTCGTATACCTATAGCTTACATCAGAATATCAACATTTAAACTGGCAAAGAGATTTTCATATAATCCATTTAATTATTTACGGGCCAACTAGAGATGTTCATCGAAGTTCAACAAATGTAAAATTAATCAGCTGATTAAAATCTGGAAGCACAAAATTACAGACAACTGCGTCTGCGCTTAACGCTTGGTTTAAGAAATCAAGATTAATCGTTTCTATATAAAAATTATAAAGAATGAGTACCGAAATTTCTGTTAACACAAATACCATTACCACTGAAGGATTTCAAATAAATTAAAATCATTTCTTAGCGACTGAACCGTCGTTAAAAGAGCAACAACAATAATCAAGCATTTCAAATAGATGCAACCAATCGATTACAATACATTATAAGGCAACATTGTGAAATTTCACGACGTAAAATGGAAAGATCGAAAAGGAGAACCAATAACCACGGAAATTGCTATACCTTTGCTTGACTGGCGAAATTCTGCCGAAAGGGTTCTTTTCATTTATTTCTTTTTCTCAATCATCACCACCAATAGTTTCACTCAATGTTTTCTTTGATTCTATTGCTGCGGTTACTTAGATTCCTCAGGGTCAACTATCTATTTTTGATTAAAAAGTAACAGTTCTCTGAAAAACTCTGTCTCTGATTAAAAATAAACTTTATGATTAGAAATATCCGTATATTAGTGGTGTTCTTAGAGGTGTATCTCAATCACGTGCCAGGGTACTTTAGCGGAATTTCTTATAGTAAAGCGATTTAATTGGCCCCCTACGAAAAGACACGGACACTGTGTTGTAATATACGTATATCATAGTCGCGTGATTTTGTTTTACAACACATGAAACAGGTAAGATTCTGATGGCACACGAATCAACCAGAATGGAAAGCTGCGGGACATCAATGGAATCTTGGCTATTATTGTCATATTGATATATGAATGTAGATGCCGACGGGATATCTGCACGATACTTTGCCAGAAACAATGTTTTGCTTTATTATTATTTAACCGAAATCGGTGAATGGTGAAAATTTAAAACGCCTTCTGGAAATTTTGGAATACGATCTTATTTCCTTATTTCGAAGTCGAAATTTTTATCACAATTTTTCTAAACTTTAAGTGCCAATCTTTCATACGAGTTGCGACTACTATCTTTACGCAACCTGAACTTAAATTTTAATTTTATATATCTATGTATGAAACATTTTAAAATTTAATAAAAATGAATCTGTAAATAAAATTTATTTGATAGTACAATGCCGATCGATTAAAAGCCAGAAGGCTCAATGAATTAATTTATTTAAATTCAGTTGACCCCAGACACCACCAATTTGTCGCAGCACCATTGCCGATCGATTACTATGTTATAAATCTCACAGAATTAATATGTAAAAAAATAAATTGACGATACCGATCGATTAAAAGCCCCAAATCACATTTTATTTATTCATTCAAATTCAGTTAGTTGATACACAACCCCTTTTTAAAAAGCCCGAAACATGAATGATTTTATTTTTTCAAATTCAATTGATGAAGCTATACCAATCGAGTAATAGCCAGTAATCTTACTGAATCTATTTATTTAAATTCAATTGACGATACATTACGGATCGATTAACCGTCATACGTTGAATTAAATTACATTGAACGTTTACGATCAAACAACAGTAGGAAAATTAATTGAATTTATTAGTCAAAAATGAAATGACGATACAGTACCGATCAGTTAATGCCCAGATATCGCATTGAATTTATTTTTCGAAAATTGAATTGACGATACATTACCGATCAAATTACCGATCAATTTTGACACCAAAAACTTCATTTAAAGTTTTTATTTAATTTATGATACAGTACCGATCGATTACCAGTCAAAAATTTCATTAAATTAATTTTATGATTGACGATACACTACCGGTCGATTAAAACCCCGTAATCGCATTCAATATATTTACTCAAATTCAGTTTCAGAAACATCATTTAACTTAGTTTTTTAATTCCATTTGACGAAACATTACCGATCGATTATCAGCCAGAAATTTCGTTAAATCAATTTTTTCAAATTCAATTGACAGTACACTACTAATCGAGTACCAGACGTAAATCGAATTGAATTTATTTATTTTAATTCTATTGACATTACGTTACCGATCGATTAACAACAGTCATAAATTGAATTGAATTAATTTTATGAAAATTCAATTCACGATACACTACCGGTCCATTAAAATCCCAAAATCACATTGATTTTATTTATTCAAATTCAGTTAGTTGAACAGACACTACCGATATTTAAAAAGCCCGAAACATGAATGATTTTATTTTTTCAAATTCAATTGATGATGCAATACCGATCGAGTAATAGCCAGTAATCTTACTGAATCTATTTATTTAAATTCAATTAACGATACATTACGGATCGATTAACCGTCATACGTTGAATTAAATTACATTGAACGTTGACGATCAAACAACAGTAGGAAAATTAATTGAATTTATTAGTCAAAAATGAAATGACGCTACAGTACCGATCAGTTAATGCCCAGATATCGCATTGAATTTATTTTTCGAAAATTGAATTGACGATACATTACCGATCAAATTACCGATCAATATTGACATCAAAAACTTCATTTAAAGTTTTTATTTAATTTATGATACAGTACCGATCGATTAACATTCAAAAATCTTTTAAAATTCTTTTATTTATATTCAATTGACAATAATACAGTATCGATCGATTAAGAGCCACAAATATCATTAAATTTATTTTTTTGGCGAAATGGCGATACATTACCGATCGATTACCAGTCAAAAATTTCATTAAATTAATTTTATGATTGACGATACACTACCGGTCGATTAAAACCCTGAAATCGCATTCAATATATATATATATATATATATATATATATATATATATATATATATATATATATATATATATATATATATATATATATATATATATATATATATATATATATATATATATATATATATATATATATATATATATATATATATATATATATATATATATATATATATTCAAATTCAGTTTCAACGGGCATTACTGATTTATCAGCAGCCAGAAACATCATTTAACTTATAGTTTTTTAATTCCATTTGACGAAACATTACCGATCGATTATCAGCCAGAAATTTCGTTAAATTAATTTTTTCAAATTCAATTGACGGTACACTACTAATCGAGTACCAGACGTAAATCGATTGAATTGAATTAATTTTATAAAAATTCAATTCACGATACACTACCGGTCGATTAAAACCCCAAAATCACATTGATTTTATTTATTTCAAATTCAGTTCAACAGACACTGCCGATTTATTAGGAGCCAGAAATATCTTAATTTTTTTTTATAATTAACAGATACAGTACCGATTGAGTCACAGCCCAGAAATCTTATTGAATTAATGTATCTAATGATACATTACCGATCGATTAAATGCCAGAAATATCATTAAATTCATTTATTTTAATTGAAATGCCGATACATCACCGATCGATTAACACTCAGTATAATCTCGAGATCGAGTAATAGATATAAATCGAATTTACGTTACCGATCGATTAATAGTCAATAATAAATTGAATTTCATTGAACATTACCGATCAAACAACAGCAGGAATTGTAATTGAAGTTGTTGGTCTAAAATCAATTAACGATACAGTAACGACTGATCTAAAAGCTGGAAATCTAATAGAGTTTCATTATTTGACAACGAAAAATACATTAAATTTGTTTATTTAAATTTAATTTACGATGCAGTACCGATCGATCAACAGTCAGAAATCTTTTCAAACTCATTTATTTAAAAACAATGACGATGTACATACTTACATTACCGATCGAATTAATTTATTAAAATCCGTTTATTATTGAGTGAGCAAATAATCGATCGGCACTGTATAAATTGAATGAAAATAAATAAAATTCATGAGATTTAAAGCTAATCATCGATTGGTAATGAACCGTCAATTGAATTTAAATAAATATATTTAATAAGATTTACGGTATTTAATCGATCGGCCCTGACAACACAGTGCCGATCGATTAAATGCCATAAATCTTATGAAATTAATTAATTGAAAATCAACTGGCGGTTCTTGAAATGAGCTTGAAATCTCATGCATTTTATTTATTTTCATTCAATTGATACAGTACCGATCGAATATTTGCTCACTCAATAATAAAAACTGTCGATAAACCGACAAAATTTATATACAAACCAAATATATTAGTATTCGTTGGTCTCTCAATTTTGTGTAAATTATTTGATAAATATTTTTCCGTGTTACCCGGTACTCCGGTAGTTATCTCAAAATAAAAATCCGAATCATGGAATTACAATTACTATCATTAAGTCAGTCTCTGGGACTTCCACCCAACATGTTATTATTATTTTGTATATACCGTGTATATATACGAAGCACGAAAATCGTCAATGCAATATTCATTTTCTTATATTATGTCTACGTTAGTTAAAGGTCAATGTGAATATTTCTGAAAATCATGTTGAACTTCATTCAACAATATCATTTTTGATAAGCAGCGAGTACAACACAAATTGTATATTAAAATGGCATTTGAAATAGAAATATTTTAAAATATGTGCGTATACATTCATATATGCAAAATGAACAATGCACATATTACATCATATGTATACTTTCTTTAGTGAGCTATCAAATGTTATAATAAAATTAAAGTTACGATAAGATTTCAAATTTAATTACAACGTGCGTTTCATAAAAGTTAAAAAAAAATATTAATTTGTCAAAGATTGTAAAACAGTCACGAGTAGAATGAGCGCGACAACCTTGTTTAAGTACTGAATGTTATTTGTAATCGCATATTATAGTCTAATCGGAAGACATTTATCAATAACCTCAATCGGGGGATACTATGCGATTATAACTATAAGTATTTACATAATTGAAATTTGGTATTACCTTGCTATAGAACTCTTTCTTCGGGATTCATACTAGGGATATTTATACAAAAAGGTATAACAAAATTATGGTATTTATCCACAAATCGATGGATTAGCTAAAAATATTAGATGGTGACATCTATTGGGCAATAGCTTAATTATGTAAGTAGCAAAATTAAAGCGCTATATTCTAATATGTTTTAGTTATGGAATGATACGGTAGAGTTGCTGTCAGCTAGATGTCTTCACGAAATAGTTTTTAGCGGCGTTTGTAAATTGTGCTGCCATTATTAAATTTCATTGAATTAATCATTTAGGGCATTATCATTTCTACTCGTAGTTAATGTAGAAAGAAGGACTCATGCATTTATAATTGAAATTGTGAGGAAGAAAGTCCTAAAATTTATTTGTTTTGTCCGAAACTCTTCAATAATCCAAACGTATATGAAGCATGGGTTCTCAAATTCATCCCGAATAATTCATTTCATCACGAATTTCTAGAACCTTATATAGAATCTGCTGAATATCAGTTCGTATGGTTCGTGAAGGTTCTTCTAATCATCCATAGCGTCGTCGAATTATAATGAAAAGTGGTCCGCGATATTCCTGTACACAGCGACAATCTTTTCAGAAGAACCCAACTGCTTTGTATTATGATGCATCCTGAATCGGCTTTCGAGTTCCACCGGTATTGCCACTGGATCAAACTAATGCTTTTGGTATATAGATTTACCGTAGGTGATAGCTAACCGAACTGGAATGGTGTTATATAACACTTCATTGGTAACGGGATTTACGACACTTCATTGAGAACTGGAATGGTGTTATACAGCACTTCATTGAATTTGTTCATAATCTCACGAGCTTCGCGCGACTTCTTATAATCATCTGATACTTGGTAGCTATACTGTTTAGTTTCCGTGCTGATGTACTTTTATAGTTTCATGAATTTTATGTTGCATGTTCACCTAGTGATGCAAAGCATAACTATTGTGTAAGAATAAGCAGTCGAAAGCTGAGATGTTCTTCATGATTTAAGCGGCAAAGTTTACTAGGTCGAAGACTAGTGAAACTGATAATTTATTTTGTTATTTGTTAGTGAACAGTTACTTTGCTGCCAGGGCCAGATCATAGTAGGCCTCAATGGGACCCTCATAGTATGCCTCAATGGGCTGACAAAAAACAGACAAAACGGTTATAAGTTTCATTAAAAATAATCCGGGTAACTTTAACTATGACCGTGTCATAAAATTGAACACGGGCCATGGTAAAACGAATTCAAGTTCAGGAAGGCTATAAGCGCTACCGAGTTATTAAAAAGCCAAACCGTTGAGATAACCAACTCTTGTTCATGTATATAAAAACTAACAACTTTCTTATTATTGTGACAGGCTTGTTCTGTTCACCAAGACATTCAATTAAAAATAAACAATACTCAGAGTTCTTCAAACGCCTAGAAGAATACTCACTGGGATTCTAGAATAACTGCAACTAAAGGAGAAGAATTACTGATTGCCATTAAGGAAAATGGATGTGAATCCATTTCAAATGGAAAACCAACATATTCGCCATTTTTTGTTTTACGAATAATAAGTGAATTCCACTGTATACATATTTATTTATAGAATCCATAGATTTCAAATTTCAATTGCTGTGTCATAGAATAGAATTATTTTTTATAAGTAAAAAAAAAAAAATTAGGGCGTTTTTTTATTTCGTAATATTGGCTCAATATAATTATATTGCGAACATCATATTAATTCATATGTTCGCACAGGTGGTTGATAAAGCTTATTTGTTGTTCAATGCGATAACCCAAATCTACAGGGCGCTTTTTTAAAACGTGTATCAATTATAGATATATATATATACCTCCAAAATCATCAAAGGTTGTGTTTTCGATCAAAATTCATATTATTTTTCTTGTAGCACGTTATATACTCTTGGAAAACATTTTCATCAAATTTGGAAAACCAAATATTGTCATATTTGATAAATCTGCTAAGTATTACAATATTTCAAGGTAAATCTACAGAAAGGAACGTAATACGTATAATCTAATACGGATAAAAATGCTTGCGTGTGAAGAGTGAAAGAGTATTTGCATTGAATATTGTGTAGGCAGCATTCTGATTCTGCACCATATATGATAATTGGTGCATTTTCAATTCATTTAAATAAATTTTGGTTTGCCGGCTAATATAAATTCAAATTTATAATTAGAATATTTAAATGTAATATGCGTGCACGTTTCATACCATCCTTTAAAATAAGTTTCTGCAATGCTATTAAAATTCTTGATTACAATTGGATGAGACGTTATTGGTTTTGCATTGTAAAATAAATTGATTAAAATTGAAAATTTGGCATAATGCTTCAAAATTCGAAAATATTAAAAAATGTTGAAATGTATTTACTATGTGCTACTCTGCTGCGCTCACTGATGATACTATATAATTGTGTCAGTGTTACTATATAAAATAACAGATTGTACATCCTTTAACGGTTTAAAATAACCAATTTAATTATTTTTTTATACGTTCTTGTTAAATTTTTTTTCCGTTTTTTGATATTAACATAACGCCCTAATTTTTATATTCATCCAATTGTAATTGAACATTATTTTGAATGTTTTGCATCTGTATCAATTTTTTAATATTTAACTGTATATAACGATTCTTGTACCTCGGATCAATACATTTTTCCAAACTTATATCTGGACAAGCTTTTATCAAATGAGTGGAGTGATGATTTTCTTGGGCACACAACCACCACACTTTTAATCATGTACTTTAACGACCTAAGTCGTATGTTTAGGATCCGTTCGATAGATTCTGGGCCTTAACAGTTAACCGACAGTTCATAAATGATTCAAACTATCTTCAATCTGTATACTTATAAATATCACACTCCATTTTATTTTTATTTTTTTATTTTATTAAAACGGTTGACACCTACAGAGGTTCCACACTCAATGCCACAATGGGCCCATGGTCCATACTAGCACAATGAGCAGGCACCCACATGACCCTTACTCTCGAATTAGAGCAAAGGAGATTAATGAAGTGTTTGCACTCTTTAACCAGTTTGGATGTAGTCAAAGGGTTATCAAGGGTATTGAGCACGGCTTTACTATCCGTGCAGAAAATAATATCCTTGCCTAATTTACTAAATTTATACGCCTCAATTGCACTATGGGTAAGTGCAATTAATTCAGCTTGAAAAACCGTGCAGTGTTTGCCCAGACTACCCGAGAATCTGAGCTCATACTTTGGACAAAAGAAACCAAACCCTGCACTGACTTCTGAACGAGAGCCATCCGCAAAAAATCCTGAGAGATCCACAGTTCTCTCGAGGGGAAAACGACGGAGAAAGAATTGGTGAAGTTAAATTATAGGCAATAGCCTGTCATTCACCATTTCAACCTCCGGAATGTGACTAAAACTTATTAAGAATTTGTCTATGCCCTGTACAAGACTCCATTTACTTTAAGTGAATATTCTCATTGGCATGATCAAATTCCTACCTTAATTTAGTTAATGTTTCCGACAATTAGGAAACTTTTGTTCTGGCAACTCTGTTCTGTTGATACATTTTTAATATTCAATTACCTTCCGCACCAGGGATGCGGTTGTCGACACGTAAAATATTACGTAGATTATTTGGCAATATTTTTTGTCAACTTCGACAATTAAGACGATATTATAACGTTTTGAATTCGAATGCACCAGTTCACAGTTGCATTTTAAAAAAAAAGGGTGGTTCAACTTAATCATATGAAGAAACTGTCATAAAAAACTAGTTTTATAAACTATAAGCATAATTTTTAAATTTATAACATTCCTAAAAACTGTTAGAAACACTGATAGAAATTGATAAATAACAATTTGACAGATTTAGTTTCAACATTATCTCCCCTTTAGTTTGTGATATAATATCAGAGATGCGAAAAACAGTATGTACCTAACAGATAATAAATTTAGTTTGCGAACATTCAGATTACATTGATTGTTTTTTAAATATGTATTTCTAACCTAACTTACTTTTCATGTCAAGTTAGGACGGATACATTTACCATAGCTATTTATATCCGAGCTCTAAACCAATAAAATTATCTAAATAATTCATCAATAACCAAAACAAATTATCCGTTTCCAACTCTTTCAAGTTAAAACATTTTGATCTTATGGTCGGGGGGGTTTATATCAACCTCGGGAACCAACCTGAAAGAGGATAGCAGGGGTAAATATGCGTCCACGTGAAGCATGCTTAAAGGTAGGATAAGATGACCAGATTGTTATTTAAAGGAGAAGTTGTTCTCCTTTTTCACTCTAATCTTGTTTACTCTTTTTTTTTTTTTAATGTTATATTTTGTTCTCTTTTTGAACAATATATTTTTGTTCGAACAATATTGTCGACGGTTGTCGTTTTATAATAGTATACAAGGAAGAAAAGGAAATAAGAATTTTTACTATTACTAACCTTTTTCTTCCTTTACTTACTTTAGCAAGACGAAAGCCGTCGGAAATAGTAAGCGAATTGCATTATAGTAGAGCCCCAGAACATCTAAGCTTATTACCGATTGATAAATGGGTGGAATATTTGTTGCAATCGAAAAATGAAGAACTTTTCAGTGAGCTTCGTAAAATTTCTGATTTTTGTTTTCAATACTTGGCCAAAATTAAGGCTGGAAAAGAACTGCCCATCGTGGCTCTGCTAGGCACTGTAAGTTTGTAAATGTTAACATAATTTTTATAATTTAGATTCTTTTGATGTGTTTTTGATTGTCCTTGACTATGTGAAAAGGGAGTTTCATTAATGGGGCTCAATGGGCCGATGAGCGCAATAGATCCAAAGATTCCAAGACTGTCACTCACCACTCTAAATTATCGACATTCTCTACGTTGTTGACATTGTCTACATCGTCGACGGGTTGTTGACACGTCAACGTAAAACATAATAGATGACGCGTAAATTTTTTGAAAAAATATGGACGAATGATTTCACAGGCGCATAAACCACTCCAAACCGTCTATTTAGTCGCGTATCATCCAATACTGTAAATTGGAATTCAAACTTTTCGATGGTATTCCAAATAGTGGTCTCAACAGGCCGATTATGTCAACCGTAAGTTGTTTTAAGCGCACGGAACACATGAGGAATGTGTGACAGACCGCTGATTTTCGTAAAAAAACCTGAACAATTTGTAGACGATATGCCGGGCTCAGTCTTTCCATGATGCAATGGCAAACAATACTGAATAAATAAAAACTCGATGACAGTTTGAAACTATTCATTCATCATTTGTCATTAAGAAACAAATGAAAAAATCACCTCTAGATGAACGCTTTTACAAAATACTTCCGCGTATTCCATTTCAAAACGCTCAAATATTGTAAGTTGTTGACATTATTTTAATTTCGACGTTGACAAAAAACACTGCCATAAGTAATCTACGTTATATTTTACGTGTCGACAACCGCGTAGATTACATGGCGTAATCTACCGCGCCCATCCCTGCTTATGATTCGGATGTGGTTGATCGCATGGGATAACAAATTTAAAAAGTAAAAATTACATTTGTAAATGTTAACATATTTCTATATACCTTCTGATAGATTTAAGTTTCGAATTACGATTAGTTGCGAAATTGAGATTATCGGGATTTGAGATCATATTTTTGTTTACAATTCTCAATTTTAACTCCGTTTTGAAAAGAAACGTTTTTTAAAATTCTAAAATCCGAAAAATTTCGAAAGTTTTTTCCACGAATACGATTTCTTCAATATTTTTAATATTCAAAATTGACCAAATTAGAGATAGTTAACTATAGAATTTTGAAATATTTTGCAAAGTTTGAATTTTCATTTGAAATTAAAATGATTTTTCGAATTTCTTAATATCACTCGAATTTAAATTTTGGAAATTTTACAAATTTCCGTAAATTATTAAAAGTCACCAATAACTTTTACGAGCCATAACTTCAATGAATGAATCAGATTACGAACATTTTTTTTTAAATATTTGAAAACTTTTTAAATTTCCCAAAATACTTTGAATCTTATAATATTTTTTCAAAACTAAGCATAATCCAAATTTTGTAAAATGTATTAAATTTTAGAATATTTATGGTTTGAGTATGCCTCACATATCATTTAAAATTGACTACACGTTAGATGAATTTTAAAATTTTGAAATTTTCATTAAGATTAGATGATTTTGTGATATCAAAGACTATTTTAGAATTGCCAAATTTTTTGGATAATTTTTTGAAAGGTTTCAACTCAATTTTTATAATTGAGTTGTAATCTTTAAATAGAACTTGCAAGCTTGCAGTATTAAATTAATTCAATTTGTAAAAATTACGTTATAAAATATCAGTTATGCATTGAGAATTCAAGCCAAATTCAATTCAATTTCAAACTTTATGATGTCTTGGCGATTTGTTGATAACAAGGGGGATGGCCGAGGTAGATTACGCCATTTAATCTACGCAATTGTCGAGACGTAAAGTATAACGTAGATTACTTTTCAGTATTTTTTATCAACGCCGACAATTAACTCAACGTCAACTACCTATACGATATTTTTGCATGTGAAATATAAATATAAATATTGATCGCATGGCGGTGACTGATAATGGATTAAATGCGATGGTTAAAAATTGTCTGCAATTGGTTTCCGTTTACTTAGGACGATGCATTAAAATCATAGATATTTACCTAACTGGTAAGTGGATACGAATCAGTTAATGACCAGCAATTCAGTTAAGCCGTACGACAAACAATAATTTGACACGTATGTGAAATTTGTCCTAAACCTCTCCTAAAAAACAACAAAAACAATTTCCTCATACACATGTGCCTTGTAAGTAATCAGAGCGTCCCGATGAAACGTATCGTCCAATATTGGAGTATAGGGGAATAGGACGTTTAGGACTGCCGTGTTTGGTATGACATCATATAGCAACGTCGTATTCATATTATAGAATTTTGCGATGTCATTCGGTCTAACTTATCCGAAATTTTTTTCAAATTTTATAAGAGTAGGGAATTTGGAAAAGTTATATAATCGAAAAGTATGAGGTTTCCAACTCGGTTGTCCGAAGACATCCCCTGTTTTTCTCAAAACTGAAATATTTTACGAATGGAATATTCGACATTGTGGAGCTAGCTTCTGAGTATTCTCCCAAGAAAATCCGGACTAAATCATATAATCGACATATATAGAGTCCAACCCCCTAATACCCCCTAAAATAAATATATTTTTCGGACAGCTTAGACCTAAAGACATCCTAAACTCTCTAATCCCCTAGTTTTTCCAAAATTGAAATATTTTCCGGATAGTTTAGATCCAATGATATCTTGGGATATACTTGGGAATTCCAAAAAATAATTTGAAATTTTATTTATTTGGTAGAACTGTGCCAAAAGCAATAGTTTTTTTAAAATTTACATTAGTTTTTAAATTACTTAATAAATTTTGAAAATTCGAAAAATTTCGAAACCGAATTTCACTCCAATTTTTGCCAAATTCGAAATTCACAAATTTAAAACAAAGTTAACTATAAAATTTTGGGATATTTACAAAATTTTGAATTTTCATTCGAAATTCGAATTATGCGAAGTAAATAGGACAGTGGTTAAAGCTGTGACGTTTGGATCGGAAGGTACCGGATTAGAATTCATATCTATCATATGTAATCGAAGAAAACTGTGAGAGACTTTAGACCAAGTAGCAAAAAATAATTTCGATATGTGTGATGAATATTGTAGTTCATGATTTTTGGTGGAAATTTTGAAGAGGGAAGTGCCAGTCGGCAGATAAACAATTGTTTAATCAAAAGCTGCCATATGCGAGTATCCGGATCGAGAACAGGTATAGTATACTCGCAAAAATATGGCGTATATTTGGCATAAACTTTAATCTTCTGCAGGTCATTGCCACTAGATTCTGTAGTTTGAGAGCAAAACGATAAAGGTATTGAAAAATACTGAAATGATGAAATACCGAATTTAGAGATACTTTAAAACAATTTTTGTAAGAAAGTACTTGAGCCAATATTCAATCTTTATAAACATATCCCTAACCTAAGGTATAGGAAAGTACTGCCGTTGCTAGTTGATTGCATAATAAACCGATTTTCTAATTATAAATTTTTATTCCGCGGATTTCGATTTATGCTACATAATTTACTCAATTTTACCGGTTGGATGGTCACTTACCATCTTATATGAAAATCGACCTCATTAATGACATTCACTGCGCTTCGAATAGATCTCAGACGAAACATATGAAACATGATTTTATAATGAATGCGAATATCGAAGCAAAATTCTTCGATGATTTGATATAGATGAACAGCCCCATTGTTGACATTATTTATTATTTCTAGGATTTGCTAAATACACTTAACAATGAAGATTATAGCGTGGATTTTCACTTTATGGAAGCCCGGAACAAGTTTTGCACACACCACTCTCTCTCGTTATTTTCAATTTTTGTATATAACAAGATCTCGCGAATGTGCACGTGAAATCGGTCGTTGAGACAAATAAACCTGACATTATCTAAGACATGCCCCTGTGGTGTGGGGCACGAACATGTTTTCGTAGAATACCACCACAGTATCTTTAGTTGTTATAGGCGGCGACTAAACGGCTGGATCGCTGGGCTGACGTATCGCATCCGTAAAAAATCTCAACTTTTTGCAATATCAACAAAAGAAAAGCTGGATACCGCCAAACCAATACATTGCTCAACAGTGGAGATGACCTTGGGAATCTTGGAGCTGCATTTCTTCTTAGGCCGCAGGTAAAGACGGCTGTTTTGGATTTCCAAGCAGTTAATAACCGATTGTGTAAGCTTCGCTTGCGCATGAATTTAACCAACCTGTCTGTGTAATTAAATAATTAAAAAATTAAAATTAAAAAAATTAAAAAATTTCAAATAATTTGTTCAGTTCGGTTCAAATTTAATTTAATCATTACAAATTTTTTATGGGTGGTGGTTCGTCGCATTCATTTTAACCTTTAAAAGAAGAGTACTAGGAACTAACCGCTTTAAATCATCGAACTTTGTTTTTATTGATTTTTTGTGACGATTCTAACTAGACCATTCATTGGCTCCAGGATGAAATTGTAGTACATATCCAAGTAATATTTGATTCTGCGGCACATTAACTTTTATTACTATACAACATCCTTTGTTTGTAGTGAGTCCTCTGGGTGCTGCGATTTTGCACTTTACTGATGCAATGAAGTCAAATATTCATTCTACCACCCCTTCCAGAATTGTTGAGTGAGATAATTGGTTTTTATTTTAGTGACGTGCAATTATTGATTTTTTATTAATCGGATGTGGGTGCCCTTCGATTAAGTGTGTCGATTTGGTCGACTAATAAAACTCAGATCGGCCTAGAGTTTAAACAGAGGTTAACTTCAGGTTGTATATCGAGTTCATTTCTATATATGCTTGCTTTTGGCCTATAAGGCAAACTGTGCTGTGTGTAAATTTAGCCTTTGTGTTGGTATGAAATGTCAAGAAGCTTAGAATCATAAACGTAGTCAATAGACGAGGTTCATTGGTAGACAATATGTGCACATATTATTGATGGTATGAGGCTTGCTTCTTGTTTTACATTTTCAATCAGCCTGGCTATAAAAAGGATTCCAGATAATTCAAATAACGACATTTGGTTGAAGGGCGTTTTTGCAATCTATATATTGTTCTACATTTGAACTTCTTGTATCTTGTATCCAAAATACCTTTATATTACCATAATAATTTACCATAAGTAAGTTTGTGTCGATTTGAATGTCAATTCGTTATTTCATGGAAAATTCCAACCTATACACACGCCTGATGGTCAGATAAGTCCTTGAGATCTTGCTTCGAATTTAGGATTTCTTTACAATGGATGACCATTTTCTCAATCGAAAACCACTGCTCTGTTAGTTGTAATCCTTCTGCTACGCGGGACCTACTAAAGATCATCATATATGCAAGGTCATCTATACATAAATACTCCTTTTAATTTAATGACACGCCTTGTTCGCATATGATCTTCTGCGACTTGCTTAAACCATCCAATTGACTATTAGTAGGCGATAATTAATGATTGGGTCCGATAGATGCTTTGACAAACAATTTTATGGTCATTTGGATTCATTATACATCTGACGGTACCTTGCTCCACATTGGCGGACTTTGAAAATGTATCTTATCTAAATCGATAGCTTAGAGATTTAAATGAATAGTAGGTCCCTATAGGTAGATACTTTTTGATAGATTGATGCAAGTTGGCCCTTACAGATTCGTCGAACATAACTCGCAGTTTCGATCATTATTCGACACTCCGCGTGGTATGACAAACATTGTTGTTGTTATTGTTGGAATGCATCTCAGTATATGTTTTGCATGTTTACATGTAGCGGAGTATGGTGTTTGTCCGAACATGTTTGACTTTGACATCGCCAATTTGATTGGATATTAAAAATCTGCTGCTAGAACAATTGAATCGTCTTTGGTCGTTTTACATTAATTCCGATATACGGCATCAGTTTTGTCTTGGCAGAATGCACCTTAATGGTGCCCACTAATTTGTATAGAAATTTGAGGAGCGAGATTTTCCTTTTCTGTAGAGAATTTTCTGCCCACAAATATCTTCTCGTCTATAAGCAAAATGTAAATTAACCATCATTCTCGAGACTCCGCAGTTAGGCCTACAAAATCCTATAAATACTTAATCTTGACAGCATTTACGAATTATATATAGATTGAGGATCCACATATAATCTATAATGTTTAAGTTTATTTAGAGTTTCTATAAGTAGTACGGTGACGTCGCCAAGAAAGCCGACAACTTCTCTCTATTAATAACTCCCTTAGGTATTGGAATGTCTTAAATAGGTGTAAAACAGTGAATCGTGAATAGTTGTACAACACAAGCTATAAAATGATTGACGTACAGTGTAGTCATAGGAAAATGTGGAATACTTATATCGTGGGCAATTTTACTTCTGCTTGGCCGGTGTGCGATGATGTTGATCATCATATCAACTATTAATGTCATAATTTTTGAATTGAGGCTTGGTTTAACAATAGTCTCTTCAATATTCAATGTTGGGACATCCGCTGATAATTGAATCTGATATGCGGAGGTCCTTCCTTCAAACTAGCCAAATCAGACATTCCGTTACAGTAATGTTCTTTCTGGTGGGTGATCGACTTTACTTTAATACAAGAGATGAGAAGAGCGTAATGGATTTATCAATATATTTGAGTACGTTTTTGTCTGGCCCATATCCATCTCTAAAACTCTTCATGACCGACGTTATGTTTCACTTTTTCATTGACATGTTTTTAATGTCTGTCACATAAGACTTGCTCTTTGATTTGATTTAAAGTTCAAATTCATCGCTGTTTTGTATTGTAGGAGTATACTTTTGCCCGAATTTATCCCACTTTACCACATTTCATTTTACCATGCGTTTTAGATGAGTTTAAAGCCTTGCAATATGGTCTCATAAAATTAGTCGACATTCTTGCATTATCGTCAATAATTCATCGCCTTTAACTAAATTTAAATAGCTGTATGATTTGATTTATTGAAGTTTTTTGATTATCACCTTCTCCACTATCCCCCCACTTAAACTAAAACTTTAAAACAATTCATGCTTTTGAGATTTTATCAATAGTCGCGCACAATCGATCACAATTCAAAAATAAATTCGTGGAACGTACTAATTTCTTGTAAGTAAATAAAAAATATAAAAAAAATTATAATTTATAATTCATATCATTTGTTAAATAATAATCACTGTTTATACATTTTTGAAATTAAAGTTTTTAAAAAAAAAATATTTTTTAAAACACATCAGTTAGTATTAGACCAAATGACAGAAATGATATTAAAATTTGTGTGATAATTAACAAAAATTAGAAATTAATTCGCGACATGGTGTTACAAGAGTGAATCGATTTAAAATAAAATTATTAAAATCAATACTCGTACTATAAATAAAGTTGTTGTTAATTAATTTATTATTATATTATTTATTACAGTGTTAATTTATTATTAACACCTTTGTGGTTTGTGTCCGATCGCATATTTGCTGGTGCAAATCGAATCAAATATTAAACAAAAAATAAAAATATTTAACTTTGAAGATGAATGTGTTGTGTACGCGAAATCCTTCAATAATAAAATAAAAATTTAAATTAAATAATTTTTTTTTAAATTCAACCTGGCGAGCAACTATAATTTACAATTTACTCGCCAACTACAGTAATATTCATTGTCATCGAGTTCGTGTCATCGTAAAGATGTAATTGATGTGTTGTATGTCCGAGTTCAATATATAATATATAAGGAATAATATTAATAATAAATATTAGTTTGAGTGTTTTTTGTTTTGAGTGAAATTTCTATATAAATTTTTTTGAGTTAAAATGAATAATTTCGGTCGAATAACCAGATCAACAGATATTGAATCTCCTGAATCACCATCGCATCGTGACGATCAAATATTGTTGCCGCCGCAATGGGTACAACCAACGGCAATTATGAATGGTGAATTACCATCGCCGACGTCACCGTCTAACTATAATTATAATACCGTAACGAGTGTGCGGACATCTCATAGTGGAAGCTACACAAAAAGGTGAATATAGCTACATAAGTATATATAATCACGTGAACGCAGCTTTGTATAATTGTTTAATCTACAGCATATATATGAGTGATTTAAAAGTTGGTGTGTTAGTTTGTTATTTATTTATCTGGAAAATAAAATAAATAATAATTCTAGAATGTCTTATCTCTTCTCATATATAGTATACAGTGATTTTGTATTACAACAATCTAAAATATATATACATGAAATATTTATTAGATGTGGAAATAAATTTGTCTCTCGTGAAGTGTACAATGTAGAATATAGTTGGAAGTCGCGTATCTACTTAACTTGTATATACGTCAAACGTGTGGGTATAATCGGTGAAGTATTTATATATACAAGAGAGGCGGAATTTTGTATAAATATTTATAAAATGTATTCTGCACAGATCATCTTGTGCAAAACAATTTTGATTCGTAATTATTCCTCTCGACTTTGCTGGGCATAGAACAAAAACTATAAAATTTTATGTAATTTCAACAAACGCACGTAACATGTTCTATACTAAAATAAGAATAACACAATTGGTTGGTTAATTGTTTATAGTTTATGCAGATTCGCATCTTTTAATCCATATGTGTTGCGCATACTAATTAATAGTTTCACACATATTGCGGATTTAACATGGGATTATATAAAAATTAAAGTTCAAGTTGATGCTCGGAATAAAGTCGTCTGATCTAACCGGTTGTAACATAAAACACAATCACGCACTCTGTTCAAGTTCAGTATTAACGCCTATTGCAATTTTTAATTTTAATTCGGATTCCATTTAGTTCAAATTTGTATACGATTTAGTGACAGTTTATCGTACAAACAATTTACTGTACGAACGATATTGTTTAATCGTTATTATAATAATTCAGTTAAGAACTTTATTCACAGCAAAATGGCAACGGAATACCATAAAAATATTGGCACGAAAAAAAAATTCGTTCGAATTTTCGGACGAAAATTTTACAAAAATTTCATATTTTTTGGAAAGGAATAAACTAAAATATATTATCAAATTAACGAGGCTCAAAGGCTTAAGCTACGACAATAACAACACGATGAAAAATTTCATTTTCTTTGCCGTTGCGGTGAAACCAGTTCTATTCCGATTCATCTTCCAGAACTATATCCGAAAGAAATTTTAGTATCTAATTTTAAAACACTCAAAAGTTAGTTTTACGAAAACCACATTTTGCTCAAGTTCTAATTAAAGGCATATGCAACATATGTTTAATTAAAGTTTGATTATAATTCAAGGGAATTAAGTTTGTGTTGCGCATACCAATTATTAGTTTCACACATATTGCGTATTTAACATGGGATTTTATAAAATTTAAAGTTCAAGTATAATGCTCGGAATATTGTCGTCTGATCTAACCGGTTGAAACATAAAACACATTTCAAGTTCTGTATTAACGGCACAAATTGCAAAAATTTCAATTTCCATTCAGATTCCATTTATTTAAAATATGTGTACGATTTAGTGACAGTTTACAATTTGACAAACAATTTACTGTACGAACGATATTGTTTAATCGTTATTATAAGAATTCAGTTAAGAACTTTATTCACAGCAAAACGGCAACGGAATACCACAAATATATCAAAAAATATTGGAACAAAAAAAAATCGTTCGAATTTTCGGACGAAAATTTTACAAAAATTTCTTATTTTTTGGAAAGGAATACTAAACTAAACTAAAAATATTATCAAGTAAACGAGGCTCAAAGGCTTAAGCTGCGACAAAAACCCCCCGAAAAAAAAGACAAAAACCCCCCGAAAAAAAACACAGAAATTTTCATTTTCTTTGCCGTTGGTAAAACCAGTTTTATTTTGATTGTTCATATGCTAGAACTATATCCAAAAGAAATTTTAGTATCCAATTTTAAAACAATCAAAACGAAAACCACATTTTGTTCAAGTTCTACTTAAAGGCATATGCAACATATGTTTAATTAAAGTTTGATTATAATTCAAGGGAATTAAATATGTGTTGTGCATACCAATTATTAGTTTCACACATATTGCGGATTTAACATGGGATTATATAAAATTTAAAGTTTAAGTATGATGCTGGGAATATTATCGTCATATCTAACCGGTTATAACGTAAAACACAATCACGTACAAGTTCTGTATTAACGCCACTAATTCCAAAAATTTGAATTTCTATTCAGATTCCATTTATTTAAAATATGTATACGATTTAGTGACAGTTTATCGTACAAACAATTTACTGTACGAATGATATTGTTTAATCGTTATTATAATAATTCAGTTAAGAATTTTACTCACAGCAAAACGGCAACGAAATACCACAAATATGTATATCAAAAATTATTTGCACGAAAAAAAAATCGTTCGAATTTTTGGACGAAGATTTTACAAAAATTTCATATTTTTTGGAAAGGAATACTAAAAATTGTATTTTATGAAAAAACAAAAATTTATTATCAAGTATACGAGGCTCGTTTCGTCGTCATACGACGAAAATTTTCATTTTCCTTGCCGTTGCGATGAAACCAGTTCTATTCCGATTGTTTATGTTCCAGAACTATATCCGAAAGAAATTTTAGTATCCAATTTAAAAACCACATTTTGTTCAAGTTCTAATTAAAGGCATATGCAACATATGTTTAATTAAAGTTTCATTATAATTCAAGGGAATTAAAAAAGAGTTGTATCAACTATTATATACAATTCACAGAATTACCATATTCAAATTCTTCATAAAATTGCACGATTTATAGTCAGTTTAATATAAACAAATTATGTACAATTTATTGTATGACTATTACCCTTACAGTTAAATTAAACGAAAACCGAAAAAAAATTCTTGTTTTTGGATCAGAAAGAATTACAATTTTATTTTATGGACAAATTTGAGATTTTCCTTATTGTTTTTAAACAGACCTCTTTAGTATTGCAGACATTTTTCAATAAATGTATACGAGGATTTCAGCTGTACTGTTACCACGTTTGTAATTCTGTTCCGCAAAAAAACAATTGTTTTCGTTTTTGTTTTGTTTTAGCCCATATCCCAGAATTGTACTCCATAACCGATTGAGAATTTAATTTTCAAACAGAAAAAAGAACAGAAACCAACAGCAACTACAAAAATTAAATGGGAAACAAAAATCGCTCGCAATTTTCGGACGAAAGCTGAAAAAACGAAATAATTTTTAGGTTATGAAAAAATTAAATATGTTTAAATAATATTTTTTATAACTTATGGCAACAGAAACAAAAACGACAACACGAAAAAAAAATTATCTAAATTTTCAATTCAGAAAAACAAAGTAAAATTTTGTTGTTTCACTTTTTCGAACGAAAACCACATTCTGATCAAGTTCTTCTTAAAGTCATAAGCCAAATATGTTTGATCAAAGTTAAATAACAATTCAAATGATTTAAAAAAAAGTCAGTTTATCGTGAACAATTTATCGTAGACCCGATTTGTCGTATAGTTGCAACGTATAGTCGTACCTATAGTTGCAAATTCGTTCGCTATTTTGGATAAAATATTCAAATGTATGAGTCAGAAATAGTTTAATTCGCTTTTAAACAGAATTTAGTATAGATATTTTCTAACATATTTACAAAGATGTTAACTGCAACCATGTTCGAATATGTAGTATACATTTAATACCAATTCCATTCCAATTGCCCAATTGCATTTCAGGACTGAACCCACAACTATTTTAATAGTATGCAATATTAGAAATAGGATACGAGAAAAAAAAATCGTTGACTTTTTCGAACGAAAATTTGCAAAAAAAAGTTTTTATTTTAAGGCCAGTAATAATGCAAATATCAAAAATGAACGATATTTGTTATTGTATTTAAGAGATTTGAAATTTTTGATTTTAAATTTTTTCGGTTAGCTCTGTTCACAAGAAACTGAAAAGGTATTAGTCTTATGATACCAGCATTTTAAATAGGAATCAAAAATCGTTGACAGTTTTAGGTGTTCAGAGGATAGAGGATTAGTTTTAGCTATAAAAAAAACCTTACCAAAAATAAACTTCAGAATTACAACACAAAAAAAATCGTGTGCTTTTTCGCACGAATTTAAAAAAATCGTAACAAATACTCATTGATTTTCTAACAAATTCTACATAAAATATTACGATATATCGTAAGACAGTTAACAGTTTGTCGACACTGTATCGTAAAGTCGCAAAAAATTGCAAAGCGAAAGCTTTACACGAGAAACATTCGTTCGAAATTTCGGCGGAAATCTGAAAAAAAATTCTTATTTTCGGGTGAGAATAAACATCTAATTTTTTAACACTTATGAGAAAAGATAATTTCGTACCAAACCTGAAACACTATTCAAGAAACGAAAAAAAACAATTTTTTGAAATTAAACATAATAACATTTTTCGAACGAATGAAAAAGTTGTGAAGTGTAAGGAAAATCACATTCTATTCAACTTTTTCTTAAAGTCTTAAGGATTAAAGACTAAGTATTTTTAAAAAAATCGTGGCAAATAATATGTATTGAGTTTCTATTCAATATTTACTCAAAACTCAAAATCACACGATTTACTTTCATTTTATCGTTAATCATTTATCGTAGATACGATTTGTCGTATGAACAATTTATCGTTTGACCGTTTACCGAATTGATACTTCATCGTATAGTTCTAAATAACCGCCAAATGCAAACTATCAACACGAACAAGAATTTCGTTCGCTGTTTCGGACGAAAATTGGAATAATAGTTTAATTTTCGGGTCACAAATAGTCAACATTTTATTTCATTAAACCATTAAACATTTTAATTCAATTGTTTAACAAAATTAGTCCAGATATTTTCTAACAAATTTATTGGGATTTTAGCTGAAAAGATATTTCATTCAATTTTTCATTACAATTTTTAATTTTTTTTTACGCTTTTTACCTGTACTATAGCTAGTATTAACTGATATTTTCTCTAAATAAAACGATTTACTGTCAAATTATCCATTTATCGAAAAAAATGTATCGTAAAGAGACTTTAAAGTTTAATCGAAAAAACCAGCATATCGAAAACTATTAACACGAAATAAAAATTCGTATGGGACGAAAACTGATAAAATAATTTAATTTTCGGCTTACATCAAAATATCGTTTTGGTCTATCTGTAAGAGTAAAGACCATAAGAGCAAAACTATAATTCCACTTACATTTTTTTGTTCATATTCCAGAACTGTATCTAAAAATAATTACAATTTTATTTTCAAACACTTTATCGTCATCCATTATCGTAGGCACAATTTGTCGTATGTACAATTATTTATCGTAAGACAGTTTACCATATTGCTACTTCATCGTATAGATCCACACAACCGGAAAATGCAAACTATCAATACGAAAAGGAATTTCGTTCGCTATTTCGAACGAAAACTACAAAAATATTCTAATTTTTGGGTCACATATTATCAAAATTGTATTTGATGAAAACATTTATTTTTCATTGAAACTCATGGCGATGACAACAACATCAGCAAAACAGCACGAAAAAAAGTTTCGTTCAATTTTTCTAACTTAAAGATTTTAATTACGATTTTTAAGTGAAGTAGTATTGACTGACATTTTCTAATAGATTTACGATTTACTGTCAGAAATCGTAAACTTTTTATCGAAAACAATTTAGCGTAGACACCAAGAATTTATCGTATAATCGCATAAACCAATATGTCAAAAACTTTCAACACAAAAAAAAATATGTTCAGACGAAAACTGAAAAAATCGTTGTAATTATTGGATCAGAAATATACGAGGATCTTAGCTGTACTGTACCCATGTAGGAATTGTGCAGTAAAAAAACTTAATTCAGGTTTCGTTTTCGTTTTATTGTGGGTTAAGTCCATTAAAGTAAACTCAGTTCATTTACGATTACCATCACATCAGAAATTCAACACGAAAAAAACAATTCGTTCTCATTTTCGGACGAAAAGTGGTTAGTATAGTATGTACTTAAAACACTGAAGCGGTTTGCCTTGATAAATTATTGTTTGTTAGATCTGAACCATCAGAGAATTAACACGAAAAAAATTTATCGTTCGCTTTTTCAAACGAAAATTTGGAGAAATATTTTAATTTTACGTCAGAAATAATTAAAATTTAGTTTTGTAATAAACGATTGCTATTCTGACAAGTTTAAATAGTTTAAAGTTTAAATAAGTCATGCGATGCCGATTACATTTGATAGTGAATTTTCTAAGTATCTGTTGAGTCAACAACCTCGTATAAAAGCCGAGCTCATCGTAAAAAGGATGGCCAAACTACTTTAAAATTTGAATGGGATTGGGCTATTTGTTGGTTTAGAGAACTCAACTTATATTTTCCATGATACCTATATCATTTTTGTAGATCAGTCAAATTACGAATTGTCTATAACTAGTGCGATGCGTATTTGTAACTATTCCGGAGAATTAACTAATACTTCCCGTTAAAATAAGCTGCGGTGTGCACTCACCTTTATCATTACTCATACTATGCACACTTATCAGTTAGCTGATCAATTATATTACCAATCATTCCAATTATTTGGCGAATATCGACGACATGACAAACCTTATTTCTTATACATTATAGCCCAAACCTTGTTGTATGCGCGATATCTAATCAATTTTCTTAAAATATTTTGGGACTTATCTAATCAAACCATACCCAAAATTATAATATTCTCATTGAAATTACATACAAATTTCATTATCTAATCACTCTCAATATTTATTATGTTTGTGTTCACACGGTGACGACATTAATTTTGGATGTCAATGTGATAATACATAAAAAAAAAAAAAAATTTACTTGAAAAGTGTCATTTCTTTACTTAAAATTCAATGTTGAAACTCGTTATGTGTGATGAGATTTAAATTTTTTCAACGTAATACCACCAACAACAATAGTAATAGTAGTCTCAGTATTGATAGTAACAACAATAATAACAATGTGAATAGTGAAATTAATGAAAATAATAACAACGATGCGAGTTATGATGTGTCAAGTCCATTGTAATTGTCTAAATATCTATATTTGACGGTCAATCCGTATTTCAAGTTTAATTTTTTCTATTACAGAAGTCGGGGCCTATACAATCGAAATAGTATGCGAAAAGTGCGCCGCCGCGTGATCCTAAAAAATGGCGAATGCAATATTGTGCAGGCAAAATTATCACGGCGACGACTACGCTTTCTACAAGACATTTTCACAACAATGGTCGATTCACAATGGCGATGGACACTTTTGGTGTTCGCTCTTAGTTTCATATTGTCATGGCTCGCGTTTGCCGTTATCTGGTGGCTAATCGCGTTTACACATGGTGATTTGGAGGAGCTCCATCTACCGGCAAATCAAGGTACTCATATATATTACAGTGGGAATTAAACTCAATTGAATTAATTTTTATTTTATATATCCATACAGCGGAAAATGGATGGGTGCCATGTGTCTCAAACATATTCAATTTCACGTCATGTTTCCTGTTCTCGATTGAAACGCAACACACAATCGGTTATGGTTTTCGTACGACAACGGAAGAATGTCCCGAAGCCATTTTTATCATGTGCCTACAATCGATTTACGGTGTAATGGTGCAAGCCTTTATGGTTGGTATAGTGTTTGCGAAAATGACACGGCCCAAGCATCGAACGCAAACGTTGCTGTTCTCGAAAAATGCGGTCCTATGCCAGCGTGACGGTGAATTGTGTTTAATGTTTCGCGTCGGTGATATGCGCAAAAGTCATATTATTGGGGCGAATATCCGGGCCCAGCTCATCAAATCGAAATCGTCAAAGGAGGGCGAAACAATTCAACAATATCAAACGGAATTGGAAATTGGTACGGATGCGTGCTCATCCGATTTATTCTTCATTTGGCCGTTAATTGTGGTGCATCGGATTACGTCCGAATCGCCGCTCTATCATTTGTCCGCATCGGACATGATCCAGGAACGTTTCGAAATTGTTGTGATTTTGGAGGGGACGGTCGAATCGACGGGCCAAACGACACAGGCACGATCGAGCTATTTGAATACGGAAATTTTGTGGGGCCACCGGTTCGATCCGGTTGTGTCGTACAACAAGGATCGGCAGGGCTACGAAATCGATTATTCAAAATTCAATGAGACGACACAGGTGGATACGCCATTGTGCTCGGCGAAGGAATTGCACGAATTCTATAAAATTCACGATGAGCTGAGAAGTAATGGTGAGTGTTTATATATAGTTCTGCCTCCCTTGATTCGATCACTGTGCTTATATTTATATACATATATACTAATCTTGCTTCATTTGTTTTATATTATGGCTTAAATGTATTTTTTGGTTTTTTATTTATTTTTTATAGCGACAGCCGATGACAATAATTTTACGGCGCTTCGAAGAACTGACCCAGTGGAAGCACCACTGTAAAAAATCTATATATATATATATATATAGCAAATCTCATTAGGCTGCCCTATATATATATACATACATATATAAATATTTGTATACTGTCCAGGCTTATAAATATATATATAGTTTTACGACATACACACACACATTCTCATTAATTTTATTTGTTGTAAGTTGTGATTTTTTTATTATACATATTTTAAATTATTTATAAGTTTGTTATTGATTTTATCACTTTGTACACGTATACTATGTACCTATAATCATATTTTGGCACATTTATATTAGCGGCGGTGTTAAGAAATTTGTTTGTTAGAATAATGTTTATTTTATTGTATAACAGTAAATATTTTTTATTTAAACTAATAATCTAAAAATAATTTTTTTCTTATATTTAATTATCACATTTGAACACCTTGAGTAAATATGTATTAAACTTTTGTATGCGCACTGTCGTTATAGTTTTTTTTTTGTTTATTTATGTGCTTGCGCATTTATACTATATTTACATATTTACATAATGTCGATATCGATCATAAATCAATTATCCGAGCTAATTCATGGAAAGTATTTATTGGGTAAATAGCCTACCTGTATGCCTACCTGTCACTAAATAAATTTTTAAAATTCATAAAAAAAAATCCATTTGCCCCCTGTGAGGTTTGAACTCACGACCCCTGGTTTACGAGACCAGTGCTCTACCACTGAGCTAAACGGGCTTATATAAAATTCGGGCTAACGTTTCACATAATATTCACACAACTCTACTTTAGCAATAGTAATCCATTATTTTCTTATGGAATTTATAATCCATCAATTTGAAACATAAACGTTCAACATGTCATTTCGTATAATAATTCTAAAGTTTTAAAAATTTTTTAAATAGAATTTTGTTAATAAATCTCCTTATAAATTCTAAGTTTACAATTAAACATTAGAACTTCGAAGGTTTGCAAAACTTTCAATTTATAGTTCTAAAAATTAAATTGAAATTTTTAAAATTCTATCAAAAATGCTTATAATTAATATTCAAAAGACAAATAAATAATTAAAATTTTGGAATTTCGAAAATTTTTATAATTCAATTACGCAAGAAAATTTTTATCTTCTTGGCTACGCATATTTTCTAAAACTCCCTAAAAATAATGAAACTTCCTATCTTTTAACAATTATAAATATTCGAGAAATGTTTATATTTATTTTTATTAAAATTAAATTTTAATAAATTATAATTTTATAAAATAAAACTTTTTATAAATTTTAAAATTTCTGAGCATGTTAAAATGAATAAAAATTAATTATAAAAATGAAAAGGAAAAAAATGCAATTTTATAAAATTATTTAACATACTGATTTTGATTTTTAAATTTCTACTAAGTTTATAAATATTTCAAAATAAAAGTAATTAAAATTTTTCAAAATTTTTTAAATTCAAAAATCGTATAATCAACTTTTGCATTTAAATAACCGAATTTATTAAAAAATTGACTATTAAAATTATTTTTAAAGTTCTGAATCGAACAATAAAATGATTTACTAAGTTAAAAATTTATTAAAACTTTCATATTAGCAGCGTTTACATTTTAAATATATATATCTTAAATTTGATATTTTTTAAACCTTTTATTTTAAAGATTACAAAATATTAGTTTCATACTAAATTTAATAAACGAAATATGAAAAAATTTAAATTGATTTCCAATTTTTATTTATTTTTAAAACCTAATTTTAACATTTCATTTACCTAATATTCTAATTCTACATAGGTAAAATAATTCAATTTTTATGTTGTAGTTAAGAACTGATTCTAAAGATCGAAAATATTCAGAATTAAATCAAATTTCATTCATTTTTTTTGTTCTTAAAGTTTTATTGTTGAGTCTATTTTAAAAAAAATAATTAAAAAAATTATTTTTAAAATTTGAAACGATCGTTAAACTTTTTAAACTAAGTTAAAATTTGCAAAAATTTTAAATTTTTAAAAATTTTAAATTCTTTAGAATACTCAAAATTAAATGAAATTTCAAGCAAACATTTTTAAATGAAGATCGTTGAAAACCTGCTAGTTCAACATGTTAACCTTATTTAGTTTCTGGCACTTCCAAAAATCCTAAATATAATTTAATTTGTATGTTCTAGTTAAGAACTAATACCAAAAATAGATAATATTCAAAATTCTTAGATTATTTTATAAATTTTGTAGTTCTATAAAGTATTCAAAATCAAATTAAATTTCGTTAGAAATGTTTTAAATTCACAAATTGTTTAATCCTAACTGGTTAAAATTATTGTAATTAATTTACCAAATTTATTAAAAAATCGAATTACTGGAATTATTTTTAAAATCCTGAATCGATTATTTAATTTTTTTAACTAAATTATAAATTTGCATAATTTATAAATTCTTAAAATATTTAACTTGGCTATTTAAAATCATAAATTATCCATATAAATTTTCAAAATGTAATTTTATTTTATAGATTACAAAAACTTTCCTCTAAACTAAATTTAATTATCGAAATATGGAAAAAAAAATTAATTCCAAGATTTAAATTTTCGATTCATTTTGAAACTCAATTTTAACAATTCACATACGCTTTTAGGTATATAACTGTTACCCCAATTTCGTTAAAAATGTTGCAAATTCTCTCTTTTTTAATCTCTTTTTAAATTTTGATTATTTTTAAATCTATTATTTTATAGATTACAAAATATTTACTTTAAACTAAATTTAATTATCGAAATATTAAAAAATAAAAATTAATTCCAAGATCTCCAATTCTTAAGTCTTTTTATGATTCAATTAATTTTCGCAATTTATAAATGTTTTTATATTATCTAATGCACTTCGGAATTTTTTACCGATAATATTTAAAATTCAAATAAGTATTGAAATTCAAAAATTGTTTAATTCCTAGAATTAATACTATTCTGATACTTTAGAATATTCAAAATTAAATTAAACCTCATTCAACATTTTTTAAATTCATGAATCGTTTAATTCTAACTGGTTTAAAAAAAATATAAATTTGAGTTCTATAATTCAATATTCAATATTTTATTGTTGTATCTTTATTATAAAATCGAATTAATAAAATTATTTAAAATTTTTTGACGATTTTTAACATTTTTAACCAACATTTTAAATTTGCAAAATTTATAAATTTTTAAAATTTTATATATTTTAAACATATTATTTTATTCAAAAATTTAAACTAAATTTAATTATCGTAATATGAAAAAATAATAATTCCAGATCTCCAATTTTTAAATCTTTTTACGAATTAAATTTTATAAATTTTTGAAATCCTAAATAAATTAGTTTGATTTCTTTTGGCAGAAGATAAGAACTGATATTGTTTTGAAAATTTTAATATTCTTTTGAATAAAAATGAAATTTCTTTCAAAAATTTTTAAATAACAAATCGTTTAATCCCTACTGGTGTAAAAAAAAATTAAATTCGGCTTCTTAAAATTATATGATTTCAATTAAATACCAAATTTATTAAATAAAAATTTCTAAATTTCTACTTGTTTATTTAAAAAAACATTTATTTACTTCATACTAAATTTAATTATAAGGAAAATTAAAAATTAATTCCAAGATTTCATATTTTTGATACTTTTTAAAACTCAATTTTAATAATTCACATACGCTTTTGAATATTGTTACCCGAATTTACTTTCTGAAATTTATTAAACATTTATTTAAAAGTTTTTAAAATTCTTAAAATAAAATCGATTTGCCCCCTGTGAGGTTTGACCTCACGACCCCTGGTTTACGAGACCAGTGCTCTACCACTGAGCTAAACGGGCTTATATAAAATGCAGGCTAACGTTTCACAAAACTGATCTGTGGATTGGGGCGTTCTTTTCATTCTCCATTCGTTTGAATTGGTTTGATAATTATTCACGCACCTTTACTTTAGCAATGCTAATCCATTAATTTTCCTATGGAATTTATAATCCATCAATTAAATACATAAACGTTTACATGTTATTTCGTATAACAATTCTAAAGTTTTAACAATTAACAATAATAATAACACATGTTTCATTAAATAAATAGAAATTTGTTAAAAAATGTCCTTAAAGGTTGGCAAAACTTTCAATTTATAGTTCTAAATATTCAATAGACATTTTTAAAACTCTATTGAAAATGCTTAAAATGAATAATATTGAATAAACGATAAAAATTCTGTAAATGTTAAATTAAAATACAAAATATACTCTTGTAACGAAATTTTTTAACAAATCTAATTTTTAAACAATAACAAATTCGGCTGGCCTGAATACTTTACAAAAAAAAAAAAAAAATTTATTTACAAACTTTATGTTCTTAAATATTCAAAATATTGGAATTTGGCTACTACTTCTTGGCTACTAAATTTCTATAACTCCCTAAAAATATCGAAACTCCCTATCTTTTAACAATTATAACTATTCGAGAAAAATATTTAAGTTAATTTTTATTAAAAATTAATTTTTTATAAATTTTAAAATTTCTGAGCATGTTAAAATGATTAAAACTGTAAAGGGAATAAATGCAACTTCATAAAATTACTTAAAATACTGATTTAGTTTTTTAAATTTCTACTAAATTTTCAAAATTTATTAAATTCAAAAATCGCATAATCACCTAACTTTTGCATTTAAATAAACGAATTTATTAAAAAATTGACTAATAAAATTATTTTTATTTTAATAATATTTTCAAAGTTTTTAATCGAACAATAAAGTGAATTACTAATTTAAAAATTTTTTAAAATTTTCATATTAGCAGCGTTTACATTTTAAATATATATATTTTAAATTTGATATTTTTTAAACCTTATTTTAAAGATTACAAAATATTAGATTCAATCTAAATTTAATAAACGAAATAAGAAAAAATTTAAATTGATTTCCAATTTTTATTTATTTTTAAAATCCAATTTTAACATTTCACATACGCTTTTAAATATATTACTGTTTACCTAATATTCTAATTCTACATAGGTAAAATAATTTAATTTTTATGTTAAGAACTGATTCTAAAGATCGATACTATTCAGAATTAAATCAAATTTCATTCATTTTTTTTGTTCTTAAAGTTTTATTGTTGAATCTATTTTAAAAAAAATAATTAAAAAATTTATTTTTAAAATTTGAAACGATCGTTTAATTTTTTAAACTAAGTTAAAATTTGCAAAAATTTTAAATTTTTGATTTTTAAAAATTTTAAATTGTTTAGAATACTCAAAATTAAATGAAATTTCAAGCAAACATTTTTAAATTAAGATCGTTGAAAACCTGCTAGTTCAACATGTTAACCTTATTTACTTTCTGGCACTTCCAAAAATCCTAAATATAATTTAATTTGTATGTTCTAGTTAAGAACTAATACCAAAAATAGATAATATTCAAAATTCTTAGATTATTTTATAAATTTTATAGTTCTATAAAGTATTCAAAATCAAATTAAATTTCGTTAGAAATGTTTTAAATTCACAAATTGTTTAATCCTAACTGGTTAAAATTATTGTAATTAATTTACCAAATTTATTAAAAAATCGAATTACTGGAATTATTTTTAAAATCCTGAATCGATTATTTAATTTTTTTAACTAAATTATAAATTTGCATAATTTATAAATTCTTAAAATATTTAACTTGGCTATTTAAAATCATAAATTATCCATATAAATTTTCAAAATGTAATTTTATTTTATAGATTACAAAAACTTTCCTCTAAACTAAATTTAATTATCGAAATATGGAAAAAAAAATTAATTCCAAGATTTAAATTTTCGATTCATTTTGAAACTCAATTTTAACAATTCACATACGCTTTTAGGTATATAACTGTTACCCCAATTTCGTTAAAAATGTTGCAAATTCTCTCTTTTTTAATCTCTTTTTAAATTTTGATTATTTTTAAATCTATTATTTTATAGATTACAAAATATTTACTTTAAACTAAATTTAATTATCGAAATATTAAAAAATAAAAATTAATTCCAAGATCTCCAATTCTTAAGTCTTTTTATGATTCAATTAATTTTCACAATTTATAAATGTTTTTATATTATCTAATGTACTTCGGAATTTTTTACCGATAATATTTAAAATTCAAATAAGTATTGAAATTCAAAAATTGATTAATTCCTAGAATTAATACTATTCTGATACTTTAGAATATTCAAAATTAAATTAAACCTCATTCAACATTTTTTAAATTCATGAATCGTTTAATTCTAACTGGTTTAAAAAAAATATAAATTTGAGTTCTATAATTCAATATTCAATATTTTATTGTTGTATCTTTATTATAAAATCGAATTAATAAAATTATTTAAAATTTTTTGACGATTTTTAACATTTTTAACCAACATTTTAAATTTGCAAAATTTATAAATTTTTAAAATTTTATTTATTTTAAACATATTATTTTATTCAAAAATTTAAACTAAATTTAATTATCGTAATATGAAAAAATAATAATTCCAGATCTCCAATTTTTAAATCTTTTTACGAATTAAATTTTATAAATTTTTGAAATCCTAAATAAATTAGTTTGATTTCTTTTGGCAGAAGATAAGAACTGATATTGTTTTGAAAATTTTAATATTCTTTTGAATAAAAATGAAATTTCTTTCAAAAATTTTTAAATAACAAATCGTTTAATCCCTACTGGTGTAAAAAAAAATTAAATTCGGCTTCTTAAAATTATACGATTTCAATTAAATACCAAATTTATTAAATAAAAATTTCTAAATTTCTACTTGTTTATTTAAAAAAACATTTATTTACTTCAAACTAAATTTAATTATAAGGAAAATTAAAAATTAATTCCAAGATTTCATATTTTTGATACTTTTTAAAACTCAATTTTAATAATTCACATACGCTTTTGAATATTGTTACCCGAATTTACTTTCTGAAATTTATTAATCATATATTTAAAAGTTTTTAAAATTCTTAAAAAAAAATCGATTTGCCCCCTGTGAGGTATGAACTCACGACCCCTGGTTTACGAGACCAGTGCTCTACCACTGAGCTAAACGGGCTTATATAAAATGCAGGCTAACGTTTCACAAAACTGATCTGTGGATTGGGGTGTTCTTTTCATTCTTCGTTTTCAATTGGTTTGATAATTATTCACGCACCTTTACTTTAGCAATGCTAATCCATTAATTTTCCTATGGAATTTATAATCCATCAATTAAATACATAAACGTTTACATGTTATTTCGTATAACAATTCTAAAGTTTTAACAATTAACAATAATAATAACACATGTTTCATTAAATAAATAGAAATTTGTTAAAAAATGTCCTTAAAGGTTGGCAAAACTTTCAATTTATAGTTCTAAATATTCAATAGACATTTTTAAAACTCTATTGAAAATGCTTAAAATGAATAATATTGAATAAACGATAAAAATTCTGTAAATGTTAAATTAAAATACAAAATAAACTCTTGTAACGAAATTTTTTAACAAATCTAATTTTTAAACAATAACAAATTCGGCTGGCCTGAATACTTTACAAAAAAAAAAAAAAAATTTATTTACAAACTTTATGTTCTTAAATATTCAAAATATTGGAATTTGGCTACTACTTCTTGGCTACTAAATTTCTATAACTCCCTAAAAATATCGAAACTCCCTATCTTTTAACAATTATAACTATTCGAGAAAAATATTTAAGTTAATTTTTATTAAAAATTAATTTTTTATAAATTTTAAAATTTCTGAGCATGTTAAAATGAATAAAACTGTAAAGGGAATAAATGCAACTTCATAAAATTACTTAAAATACTGATTTTGTTTTTTAAATTTCTACTAAATTTTCAAAATTTTTTTTAATTCAAAAATCGCATAGTCACTAAACTTTTGCATTTAAATAACCGAATTTATTAAAAAATTGACTAATAAAATTATTTTTAAAGTTCTGAATCGAACAATAAAATGAATTACTAAGTTAAAAATTTATTAAAATTTTCATATTGGCGGCGTTTCCATGTTAAATATATATATTTTAAATTTGATATTTTTTTAAACCTTTTATTTTAAAGATTACAAAATATTAGATTCAAACTAAATTGTTCTAAAATTCATGAAACGTTTAATAATAATTGGTTAAAAAAAATAGAAATTTGAGTTCTTAAAATTTTATTGTGGCATCTTTTTTATAAAATCGGATTAATAAAATTATTTTTAAAATTCCGAAACGATCAATAACATTTTAAATTTGCAAAATTTATAAAATTTGATTTTAAAACTATCATATCAATAAATGATTACAAAATATTTATTTCAAACTAAATTTTATTATCGTAATGTGATAAAATAAAAATTATTTCCAAGATCTCCAAATTTTAATTCTTTTTAAGAATTAAATTTTTTAAATTTCTTGAAATCCTAAATATATTAATTTGATTTCTATGTATTGTAGGTAAGAACTGATATTATTTTGAAAATTTGAAAATTCTTTCGAATACTCAAAATTAAACGAAAAATTCTTCAACATTTTTTAAATTAACAAATCGTTTAATCCCTACTGATTTTAAAAAAATTTAAATTCGGCTTCTAAAAATTATATTATTTCAATTAAATACCGAATATATTAAAAAATTTATTTAATACATTTTTTTTTAAATTAAATCTTTTAATTTAAAGATTACAAAATATTTACTTCAAACTAAATTTAATCTACGAAATATGGAAAAACAAAAATTAATTCTAAAATTTCTAATTTTTGCTTCTTTTTAAAATTCAGTTTTGACAATTCACATACGCCACAGAACTCAAACTCGGAAATTCTTAAATAAAATTAATATTCTTTAAATATCGTAACTACTCAAGACGGAATTTTAAAACAAATTTTTTTTTGTTCACAATAACTGTATATCGTAAGTAAAATTTTTCCGGATTTCAAAGACACCAAGTAGATCCGGATCAGAGCACATTTGCCATGCAAACCAAAGACACATGTTGATCCTGTGTCTTTGGTTTGCATTGAAAATGTGATCTGCTCCAGATAACTTGGCTTAGAATTTTACCCTCAAGACATGCTGAATAAGGTTTAATTTTAACTTTAAATAGTTAAATGCATTTTTAATTTAAAATGTTGGATTTCGAACTTTTTAAACAATTTCTTCTTCAACTGGACATGACAACATTTTCGGAATTCGGCATTAATTTGCTAGCACTTAAAAATAAGTGCCCCCAAAAAAGAGGGAAAAGCTAGAGGAATGAAATGTCACGTGATTGTGTTGTATAGCTCAACAAATCTGAG
Source organism: Tipula unca (assembly GCA_951394425.1). Taxonomy (NCBI): domain Eukaryota; kingdom Metazoa; phylum Arthropoda; class Insecta; order Diptera; family Tipulidae; genus Tipula; species Tipula unca. The sequence continues at coordinate 50,515,452 of OX596380.1, forward strand.
ATTTCTTTCGTTGGTCCAAGAAGCAGATTTCTTTCATGCCTCGTTTAAGCTGATTATTAGCACCGATAAAGATTGAACTTTTTTAATATCACGTATTTCACCCTTTAAATTTTACAGGTAAATCTGCTATCACGCATAGACCTTGATGTTTATGATCCGAATAGTCTTCATATCTCTTGTATGGACTTAAGCGGATTTTTCAATTCCTCATACAAATATTTGGCTTGATTTCCACGTCACATACCAATTCGGAACCTGCAAAATTATGAAAAGTCGTTGTCCTAAACCCTAAACATATATTATGTCTCAAGTCAGTGCGTCGATGATTGTAGCGACGTTTTTTGTAACGCACCCCTACTGTCCCTTTCCTAATGGTCGCTTTAAGCGGATTAGTTTACTCGATTGTAGATTCTTCTCAAGTATAATCTGTTACAATGCGAAATGCGACGAGTGTGATGATAAGCTTTCAGGCTTTGCAACTGTGTCTTAGAGCGTATATACGGATACAGTAAACTGCCACAAGATATGAAAATAAATTTTCGATGGTAAGTGTGTGACTGAAAGCTCAACCATATTTAATTTAATATCCGTCTTTTATTTAAGCGGATGAATTCTCAATAGGTCAAGCAAGAGACTTTATATTTGATTAATTTGACATCAACAAGGTTTGAGAAATATTTGATGAGCTTGCAGATTGTTACATGAAAAGAATTGTATTCGCAGCAAAAAGTTTAAACATTGAGCAAACATTAAACAAGTATATTCTACTGTTCTGGAATAAAACTCGAAATCAATACACGAATTTTATGTATTGAGCTTTATTAGTTTGTGCCATCAGAAACCAACAATTATGTTTTGTTCAAGGTTATAATTTACGTGTTTGTTTTATACAAGAGCAGAATGAATGCAGAATTGGTTTCTCTCGATTAATCCTATAAAACACACTTTACCTCCTAAGAACTTATGATTTATGATTTACGAAGTGAATCGTCATCGAACTGAGATTACACCTCCAAGCTAATTGTTCCAATAGTATTGATAGGTTTAACATCCATTAACCAAAAATTGGAGGAATGTGGGTCTATAATTTATTCAAGTTCACAACTAGTTCGAATGACGATGGCATCTAATAAAACTTAACTCGAATTATTTTGGTTAAGGCTTTAAGTCCCGTTTTTAAGTAAACATATAAATTTGATGAACTCAATCATTTATGAAACTGTAAAGCTCATATGTTGTAAATTTGATAGATTTACAAAATATCCGAGTTAATCTGAGAAGCTTTTTCTAAACAAGATTTGAGTAGAATTTGAAGTTTTACTTGCGACCTTTTACTTACTACTTGCGATATTTACATTTCCCCAAAAAGCTTTATTTATGAAGATGTTTGATTTTTTTTTCTATCATAATATTTTGCTACCACTTGTTTTTTACTGTTACGACTTCTGTACCCAATTGAGAAACTCGCTTACTGACCACAAAAGCCTTAAAAGATTCACAGACAATCGTCATGCATATGGTTTAAGAAGCAATATAAATTTGGTTTCTTTCTAATTTAAAGAATATTTCGATTTGATATTCAAAATCCTATTCACGGCCGTGACTAAGTGGAGAAATTCTCAAAAGCTCATTCATAATTTTACGGAAGCTTTTTTGTCTACATATTCGAGATTGTTACTTGCACAAATGATGTTTGAAGTAAAAAGCTTTAAAAATGAGTTTTACAAGTATTTTTACTGTTCTGTAATAAATCTCTGAATGTTGAGCGTTTAAAATTTATTTTGACCTTGTTTCCTATAACATCATGAATATGCAAAAAAAATCTCAAAAACCTTTATCATAAAGCTCTTAGGTTTCTTAATCTTTTGATGAATTGATTGAACCCAGCGACAATTTTTATAGAAATTTTTAATTGCTACCTAAATCAATTCGTTTACTCTGTCCCGTGGAAGCAATCTATACATATACCTATTTTGTTAATGGAAGCTTTTTCGGCCTTCGGAGGATTGCTGAATCCTCTCGAAAAACTCGTTGTACCAATAAGTGTAAATATTACTTGATGAACTCAAGTATATATAAAACTAAAATTTAACAAACCGATTAAAAGCTCCTAAAATTAAAAGCTCCATAACAAAAAGCTCCATAATTAAAAGCTCCAATTTTTAGTTGTTTTGTTTAATTGGAACTTAATATAGCTGACGTAAAATATGAATCGGAATTTTGATGCCTCTAATAAAAAGTTAAATCGAATCACTAATTAAAGCTTTCGTAGATTAAACTGAGGGGAGCCCTCATTAAGTGTAATCGGAACCACCACTGAGCGTACATACATGGTTATTTCATAAGTGGAATTTCATTCAACTACCTGATTGAAAGCCCAACAATAAAAAGCTACATATTCAGTGGTTCTTTTCACAGCTAGGTAATTTCTGAATTTTAGCAATATATCGTAGAATATTTCAAAAGCTCATCGAAGCAAAATAGAAAAGATAGCTCTCTGTATACAAAAAAGCTTTATGTAGAATTTGAAAAATGCGTTTTAATCCAAACTTTTTGGCGAGCTTTTAAACTTGATTTTTATTTTGTTTGTTATAACGTGATCTCATCCATATAGAATTTCAGATGTTTATGAATTGTTTATAATTTTTAAAACCACCAATAAATTATTGAAATTTTTTTAAGAATCTCAAATTGTACCGTAATTGTAGTTTATGCTTTTTCCCGTGAAACCCGATATACCAGTTTTGTTAATTTTTCGTTTTAAATTTAGGTGGAAGCTTTTCATTCCATGAACTGAGGACTTCCAAAGCTTACTGAAAAACTCGTTTTACCAAATAAGTGTAAATATTAATTGATTTATAAAACAGAAACCTAACAAGCAGATTAGAAGCTTCAACTATTAAAAGCATCAACATTTTCAAGCTTTATCAAAAAGCTCGTTTTTTTCAAGCTCAAACAATTGCAATAGTTAAGTTTAATAAGTTTAACTTTCTTTTGAACATAACTCATTATAAAATTTTAAAAAAGAGCTTTTTGATACAAAACATAGTATTTAAGGTCTGTTTAAATCCGTTGAGCTTGCCTTAACTCAATTGATCGCGGACATCAAAGCGATTGTACATATTATAATTCATTAAAAAATCAATTGGTACTCGCAACCAATCTTCATTGGTATCGGGTCATGCGAAGCTGTATATAAATCATTAAACTGGGGGATACATTTCGTTTGCAAATGGCGTTACATTTTATGATACATGATTCAACAATTTGATAACTGATTTCAACTCTAAAAATATTTTTAATATCAATTCCAGGTGTGGTAGTATTTCAGGATAAAGAAAAGACTGTGATTTTATGTAGTACATAAGTTCTAGATATATAAACTCGTTAAGGTAAGGATATACATTTTGAATCGTTTAGTTCGTTCGGCAGACCATATGCAACTCGAAAAACTCGTCTTTGTTCCATTCTTGAACACGCAAACTGCTTTTGTATAATGTGTTGCTTTATTAGTGTATAAAAGTTCTGGAATTTAACACCGCGCGCAAAACGCACACATTTACATATACGCAACAATAAAATTACAAATATACTTACACGACCAAATACGTAAACAAAAAAAAAAATATAATTCGATCATAAATCGCATCGCATCTAACAGTATTTATATTAATTTTTGCAGATATATCACCAGTCCAAAAACGTTTACCCATCATACCGTATGGCATCCATTTACCAGTTCGCCGGCCCAATCAAATTGACGATCCGATCGAGTTACGTTCCAAATCGCATTCAAACATTCCACAACGTGAACGCCACTATGAGAATAATATAGCCGCCCATTCGGAATTCGATTTGGAATCGGTAAAATCACATCCGGGCTGGGTAAATGTTCGTAATTAGAGGGCTCCGCCGCGTTCGTCCAAATTTGTTTTATTTATTTTTTTTCCTGCGTTGTTTGGTGATATTATTATTGTTATGATTACTATTATTATTGTTATTCTTTTAAAAATAGTTAAAATGAAAAAAATGAATTAAAAATTATAAATTTCGAACACAAAAAAAATGTTTTTTATTTTGAGCTATAAGGATTGAACCATCATTCATTCATATGATTGATTCAACCATAAATTTGCTAATCGAACTGATTCCATTCTCCGTAAGTACTCCAAGAGTACGTAAGAGTTATGTTCGGTTAGACTAGTGTACTACTTCACTACTCACCCGAACATCCTGAAGGAAGCGTTAAATATCCCTGACGTCAGAATTACCAAGATCCATGAGGTCATCCAGATGGGGGATTAATATAAAATTTGCATATCTAGCTATGAGACAGTTCTCGTTATGCTGCCAACGACCACGCCACCGAAGCTATATTAGCTAGCCGCCGGATGAAGACCAGTTTTGGCTAAATTTGCATATACTATACGCATTGTTGGCATTAGAACATCTATCGTTCATTGATCCCATAGTTCCTGAAGCAATAATTTACGTGTAGCGAGCGGTATTTCAATATGTAACCTTGTTTGAGAGGACGCAAGTTGTGCTCTTATGGGCATGTAGATATTACATTATACCTCAACCATTCTATGACTTCGATTATCGCGATCAGTTCAGCCTGAAACACACTACAAAAGTCGGGAAGACAAAAAGAGAGGTTCACATCCCAATAGTTTTAGAACCATCCGTCGAAAAGCTCAGCACTTCCCTGTGCATAACTACCTCACTCACCAGGTCCTTTCTGGTGAGAATTTCAGGTATTAGCTTCACATAGAGAGTAATTTGAGCCTTAAGGCTGTCCATGTTGCCAATTGTTTAGCCGCAAGTTTCAAAAAGATGAGATGACAGAAAATCTTGAGTATAGGTGAGCTCCTGAGTGCTTTTAATTGAAAAAAAAAATCTATGAGTCGCATTGAAAAAGTATGATTTTCAGAAAACTTCGACCTATTGGGTTCACTGCATATAGATTGATAATGACTTTTGGTTTGACCATCCGGCTGGAAAGGTCTCAAATTTATATCATCATTGTCTTCTTACGGGCCATCATGTTCAACCATCGTCGCTGTAACCTTATAGTTACTTCGTACAGGTCTAAATATTTTTTCTAAATTTTTAGACCAGAATCGAATTTATTGTTTTATGATCTCGTGCTAATCAAATCGTACAATAAATTTGCTAAACCATTTCTATAATGATTTTATGACTTTTGGGAACTCTGGACCCTCCATTTTTTCAGTCACTGCGAAACGAGTTTCTCTTGGAAATACAATCCTTGATTGTGGAAAGAACGAATGCTTGATTGTGGAAAGAACGTTTCTTCTGTCTCGCGATATTATTTAAAGTCTACGTGACGTGAACATAGTCGCTATGCTTGTAATGACCATGATAGATTTTTGGACCAACGCCCTCTAGTATGTAGTGCTCTCAGGCGAATGAAGCCAATCGCACTTTAACAATCCGCTCTCTACCTTTGGGTTTGCCCTAATTTTGACTTAAACTCAAACTCTTGTTGTTGCCTTGATGATATCTGAATACTGAACAATCAGCAGCGACAGATTTGGCCCCCCAGAAAGAAGATTTGAAATTGTTTAAATGCTCTCACAGTGGTTTAATACTTCGAGCTCATAACTGTTAATCGACGGCTGTAAAAAAATCCTTTTTAATATAAATTTAGTCACGTGTGTATGTAATTCCTCAGCAACTATTCTATAACATTTCGATGAGGTTGACCAAACTTGAAGTTCACGTTCTTCTTGCATGCTTTCAATAGCAATAGCACCAATTAAAAATCTGTCTTGTAAACATTTTCAAAAATATCTAGGTAGTCCCAATAATGTTGCGAGTACCTCCATTTTCACCATCCAAAGCCATGTCCATACATAACCCTTTGCGAATACTATATCGGAGAAGCATTGGGTGAAGACTTTCTCGAGTTACGCCCTCCACCGTTTGATCCGGTTTTGAACATCTCCTTCCAAAGGTGATATAGTCGGTCTGACTTTTTGGGAACTAGGATTTTTATCGTGACATCAATAACTGTGTGGCTCAAGACTGAGAACTGATGTTTTTCTCAGGTATCAAGCTTATTGCTTACAGGGTACATTCGCCTTCGTATCAGTTTAACGATAATTCTATCAAATTCCGCAGGAAGTTTTAGAAAATTTGTAGAGTTTAGATTTGGCCAACTTGTAAATTGCTACTGCATCTTGCTTGTAAACTTCTTGGTTCAACTATACTCGGTGCTCGGGGATGGTCAGTAGGTTTAATAGCAGAACGTTACCATAACTCTAAAAATTCGCAACTTGTAATGGTTTCGCCAATTGAGCAAATAGCACAGTTGTTAAAGCTGGGACGTTTGGATCGGTAGGTACCTGGTTCAAACTCTAGTAAAGATATTTCGATCGCAGAATGGTAATGGGTTCATTCTGTTAAGAGTGAACCAGCCCATGTCAGTACAGGCTAGCATATAGAGCTATAAGAGGTATAGATGATCAATTTAAAAATCGGGCATAAAGCAAGTGAAAACCCTGTGGTATCACAACGGACCGTCATAAGTGTCTAAGAGTGGCGAAGCCACCAACAATGCTTTGGTCAGTTAAAATTTGGAAACTTGTAGATTACGATCCTTGAGTGTATGCTTGGCAACAATTTTTGTAGGAAATCCTTCCAATACTAAACTATATATAGACTTGTTCAATTCGTTGGTTCGTGTGTAGCTGCCCTCGATAGTCCCTATAGTGAAATAAGTTTTCTTATTTCGGATGTTATTGCTGCCATTTGAGGGTTGAGACTTAAATTTGTTGGTATACGCGTTTGTTTATTGAATTAAGATTTATAGTCAATGTTTAAAATACTAAATCTTCCTAGAACGGCAATAGATGAACGGCCTTACTAACCGGAAACCCAATACTAACATAGATTATCAGCTCACTATTAACAATCAAATGTAGTAAGTTTTGTCATCTCATCTATACGTTTTGTTGAATAGCACCGACAACTATGACGTTTAATTCTTCCGGACACCGCCTGTGTCCACTTGAAATTCTTATCAGTCTTATACCAACAAGGTTGGTGCGTTAGATTACAACTTGTTATAGCCGCGCAAAACTAACGACTCAGCGTTAGTTCAATTACCGCACTGGAATAGTCATACCGACAATGGGCATGTCCATTTCCAAGAGGTTGAATACTGCAAGTATTAAAACTGAAAATCATGAAACATTAAATTCGGTTCTGTGGTCCGAAACATCAACAATGAGTTTAAGGTCAAAGGAAATACTTTCAAATGGCATTCAAAAGATCGATTCCAGTGGAGGATCGAGGTCTACTTATAAAAATTATTTTATCATGTGAAAAGATGAACAAATTGATAGCTGAATCAATGGCGGAATCCTTCCATTTAAGCCTCAACGATTTTGTTTTATTTGTAAGCCATTTCGTAATTTCGATGCTAACAAGAAATCGAAAACCATTCTTGCATCTACCGGCAAGGTTTCCGATCTGACACATAAACTGATTTTACTTTATATATAGATGTGTTTGCATTCCTACTAAACTGGTTCCGTTTTAATATGCCATGTCAGTTGCTTTGAATATCTCCCTAAACGTGGTGTAACTATGCCGCGTAAATCAAGCTGTTATTCAAAAATTTTCATTGCAGAACCCAAAGACTGCTCAAACTTATGACTGGAAAGTGTCATCGGGGTAAACCGTGCAATTAGTTAACGATCCAGGGTCTAGATAATCGACGGCCAAGTCCAAAACAATTCGATATTCCCCTGCCTTTTCAAAACATAAAATATCAAGCGCGGTTTCAATCGAGGACGGACTTGCCCGCATCAAGTCGAGACTCAACGAGCTTTTCTCAAATCGGAACAGCCGCGAGGAAACGCACATAACCGTGCAATTTCAACAAGTCTCAACAATCCCGGCCCGCGTCCGCTTCATAATGGACATTAACTCAAAAATCGTATAAGCCAAAGGGTCAAAATCAACTCATTTGACATCCTTAACACATCCCGCTGACCTTTCGGTCGTACCAGCACTGAATTACAAAAACACGAAATTTTCAATCGTAATACCAATCTATATTCCCATCGGCCGCCATCGGTTCAACCAATCAGACTTACGGTACAAAATTGCGTAATGGGGATATCGAATTCGAGAAAACCTTCACACATGCTTTCATATTAGCGACCCTGTGTAAATGTGAATCGTCTGATGATTGCCGATGTAAAAACACACACTCCTGGCTGTTCTGCTGACGAAGCTATCAATCAATGGCACACTGGTCCGTGCTGACACACCAACACCGATCCATTACAAAATCGACACTCTGCTAAGAAATGTCCACTCGAATTATAAACTGCGCCGGTTCGACACCGTGATACCTCATATTGTCACGGAAGGCCATCATTCTGTGTCGAGACTACGCATACTAGATTCGGTGCATCACAAAGGTACACAAACGGAACTTCTTCAACACATGGTGGCATTAGGAATTTCCAGAGCATTAACATTTCCCTTACGAATATCAACGAAAGAATATCACGATTGTTGATACGATACATGATCGCTATCCGATACCCCACATACAAAACTTCTCCATCCACTTATATATGGTTGCATAGCTTTCTCCAACCTCGATCTCGTTATCAACACATTCCCGTGGCAGGGCGTTTAAGATACGGCAATCACAACACCATTATGGCATCTTCTAATGCACCCGAGTGCCATTTGGACTATAAGAAATGTCGCACAAATATTTCAGCGTTTTCGAGTTTCATGTCCACATCAAGGACTCAAAATGCGTATTAGGCGTATCCACTCTTGATTTCGTTAGCCACAAGATCACACCTAATGGTATTCTACATTTTGAACAACGAATTAATGCCATTAGGAAACTGCCAGCTCCTACATCGATCAAGAGTTTTCAGCGTTCCGTCGGAATGGCAAATCGTTATCACCAATTTATACCAAAGTTCACTGAAATACTCGTACCAATTCACTTATAGCAGAATTATTACGTAAACCCAAAACAACGGATTGTTTTCATGCCGAAATGAAAATACTCTGCGCATTCGATCGGGAGTTACTCGCAATTTATCTAGCAATCAAATAATTTAGAATATTTTGTCGAAGGTCACGACTTTAGCGCATCTACACCGACCACTAATCTCTGACCAGAGTAATTCAGTAAATTCAGACCTGGAGCTTCAGAATTTATTCTCTCACCATCACCACCACCACCACCATCACCATCAAAATATATCTTCTAGTTCCTCAGGTCAGGCTTCTAATCGCCCGTACATCGCAGAACTGCACTATACGTCGAACCATCTTCGATACGTTACACGGTATATTTCATATCCTGGTCCGCGTTACTCGTAAATTGACTACTGCTCGCTATTTTTGGCCCAGTTGAATATTATCCGGTTGAATATATATAGATATCTCGACAATACACCTTCTATTCTAGACGAACACGTTCTCCGTTGGTTACAACGATTTATTTGACGAGTTAAGTTGATAAGAAATCGTTCATAATGTGATACAAAAAAATTTCCAATTTCAAAAAAATACGGGATTTTAAAATTCGAGATATTGTACGGCTGCCGTACTAATTTATACCAGTTTATACCATTTAAGCCGAGACAAATTTTTATAAAGCAAAGTACAATGTTCGTCGATAGATGTCACTTAAACTAAGTAAAATGATTTAATTTAATTTTTTTTACACATAATGACCTACAAATACATAAGTTTTAATTTAAGTTTTGCTGTGATTTTTGTAAACATTAAATTTAATAAGATTAACAATGAAAGTATGTATATATGTAATAAGAAAACAATGTTAGTAATTCAGAAAATGTGTGTCTTGTACATAATATCTTATTGGTGCACGGGTAAAACCCATATTTTCGTGTGTTTTGTATTTAAGAAAAGAAAAAAATAAGAAATTGTGTTGTAACTTAGGTTTTTGATTGATGAAAAATTAGTGCATGTAAGGTATAACGGGTGTTAAATAAGCTTTATCTTCGATTATAAGTTTAGGTGTTTACCGCAGAATTTTCCATCCACTGGAATTCGTTCACGTTCAGGTTATTGGTATGGTTTAACCGCCATAAGCATTTAAATGTGTTTTTCAGTATGCCGCTTGTCTTTACTATTTAAGAACAACCAACGTACACAAATTTAGTGGAGACTACAATGTTTAGTGCTATTATTTTCATGATACATTCTGCGAAATTTTTCCAGCATTTCGGACTTCACCTAAAAGCAGTGTTAATGTTCTCCATCGTCTGTATGGCACTTATACGTATTTTTTGGTGTCAAAGTGATGTCTTCGTAATTACTGCTTCAATTAAAGGCGTTCCTCATTTTTGTTCCAAGTGTCATCGTTAAAAGCGATGGCATTCGGGTGTAGTCTTGGTATAGCCAAGCTTGGCAGCACTATTGACGTAAAGGCTTCCCCCATGTGTTCACATATTTTTGATCGAAAGAGCAGGTTTTGCTACTTACATGTTATTTTGACATTGGCAACACTAAAGCGCTAAACTAAATATTAACAGCTTTTTAGTGTAACGGTTCACTATATAGGGAAGCACTAAAAACTAATTATTGAGTGAGTGTTGTGTTGCCGAACCAGTGCGAAATTCGAAGGAATATTAGGCCAACATGACAGCAACGTTACAGTCAACGATGAATTGAGCATCGAATAGCCTTGGTTCCATCTACGTGTTACACAAGCCGGGACATGAATCAAGTGAAATTTAACACACGTAAAAATGTTAAAATGGCAGCCGAAATATTCGAGAGCTTTTAACAATACATGATGTAAACGATAACTTTTTGCCAAACTCACCTTAACCATAGACAATATTTGCAACCTTTTATTTGAATATTAAGATTTAGGATGTTATTCAAACTTTCGATTAAATAACGTACACATAACACGACAGGAATGTGTCTTCATGAAGAATACACATTTTAGTAATATTATCATATCTGTTAATAATGAAGTTGTATGTAAGATGATCCGCTGCTACTTCAGCTAGAACTGTGATCGTTTCATCCTTCAGAATGAAAAAATGAACTTCACTAATTTAGAGCTTTATAAAAATTTGTAATGATTATGTAGTATTTAAGCTTTAAAACGCTCATTTGCGTTTCATTACCAGCATCTTTCAAATCAGTGTTTCCGATAAAAGCTCTCGGACTAATCGATTTATTTTGGTCTCAGATTTCAGAAGCAATCTTCGAATAATTTAAGCTTTCATTACATCGCAAAATTTTTGAATTATTTAACTGTATTGTGGAAAGAACGAATTATAGATACGTGTCTACAAATTATTATTTTAAATGATAAAAAGCTTAGTAAGTGCTTTTTAAAAATATGTGATAATTTGTTATTTTAAAGTTCATTTTGGGCACCAAAAATGTTTATGTATACATTATTATTAAAGTTGGCTGGAACCTAAACACCTTACACGAGATATTTATAATTTTATTGCGTTTTAGCTAAGCCAAAAATCATATTTGAGAGCTTTTCTCATAAGGCAAATATTTGTTCCGTTTCAGCTTATAAATGTAACAATTAGCGCAATTAGAAGTTGTTTTAAAACTTTATTACATGTTTAAGTTTATCATAATTCCAAGAGTATCATGAAAGCACCATGAATCGAGTGGAATTTAACACAAAAATGAACACGATTTTAGTTTCCTTGTAAAAAATGATAAAATGGTGGCCAACACATTCGAGAGATTTTTACAATGTTAATTTTTTGACAAAATCACCAGACAATATTATTTCTACAACCTTTTAACTGAATATTAAGATTTTGGGTGAGTGCTTTTAAAAGCACGGTGATCAATGCATTAGGTGATATATCGTACACATATCACGACAGTAATGTGTATACATTAAGAATGCGCATTTCAGGCATATTAACATCTCTGTTAATCATAAAGTTGTATAAAGCTCAATTTTTAGAAAAAAAGCTCTTAACCACATAATACAAAATGACCTGTTAAATTAATTAAATTTTATAGTTGACGAGTTTCTTAAGCTTTTGTCACATATCTTGATAAGAACATCAAAACTCGAATTTTTGATGTAAAACATGATTCGTCCCTACTTCAACTAGAACAGTGATCGTTGCATCCATCGGAACGAACAAAATTGAACCACACAAGCCCATTAATCACCATTAATCGTTCTAACATCGCAAAATCTTTAAAGCCAGTATTTTTTTAAATTTCCATACCAATTAATTAGTTCTAAGCTTTTTTCATAACGAAATATCTTGCATAAGTATTGAGGTGTTAGAAAATTTTAATGTTTAAACATTCATCTCAAGCTTTTAAGCATCTTAAGCTTTAATTTCATTGCAAAATATTTGAAATAATTACATTTTGTGAAAACTGCGACTTGAGGATTTGAGCGAATAAATTAAATAATTAAGAGCTTTTTGAAAGCTTGCTAATGAATAGTAGTAATTAAGCTTAAAAACATTAGTTTGCTTTTCGTTATCAGAATCTTTTAAAACAGTATTTCTAATAAAACCTCTTAAAACAAACGATCAATTTAGGTCCTTAATTGATCATTTGTTTTGAGAGCTTATATTATGCTCAGATTACAAAGTAAGCTTCGAATATTTTAAGCTTTCTTTAAATCGCAAAAATTATGAACTATTAATACGTACAACGAATTATGGATACGTATAGATAAATTAATTAATTTAAAGGAATAAAAGCTTAGTAAATGCTTTTTATAAAACTCATATTTGAGAGCTTTTCTCATTACTTGGTGTGGTCTAAATATTTGTTCTGTTTCAACTAAATGTGACAAAACTAAATCATATTTTTATTGATGCAATTAGAACTGGTTTTAAAATTTTATTACGTTTTTAACTTTATCAGAATTCCAGGAGTATCATGAAAGCACCATGAATCGAGAGCAGTTTAACATAAAAATGAACACAATTTTTTTTTCTTTGTAAAAATGTTAAAATGGTTGCCAAAACATTCGAGAAATACATGAGAAATACTTTTTACAATACATGATATAGACGTTCATTTATTGCCAAACTCAAGGTGAGTTATCATAGAAATTTACAACCTATTAACTGAGTATTAAAATTTTGGATGAGCGATTTTTAAAGCACAGAAATATCGTACATGTGCGTACATCGGTACTTGAAATACAAAAACTTGTATTCAAAAATTCAATTCGATTTGGTGAGATCTATAAAAATGGTTTTCACATATATTGATGAGCATCAACATGATCAGCTCCTACTTCAACTAGAGCAGTAATCGTTGCATCCATCGGAATAAACTAAATTAAACTACGTTAGCTATCTAGTTATAAAACCTTGACGGTCCGAGTTTTTAATTTCCCTTATGCGCACAAAAAAAAATTACAACAAAAACTTTGTTGTTGGAACCTCTTTAAAAGTGGTCTGTTTAAATTTGTTTAAATCAATTATTTAGAAGGTTTTTAATAATTACTACAAGTCTTTTCGATTTCATTTTTAATCCAGCCCTCTTTTCTGCAATTTCGTTTTCATAGAAGATCCTACAGGGATCCTCATAAAAGTTAAATTAAGCTTTCCGTACCAAATAAATTTTAGTGCCCTTCATTCGTTTCGCCAACTTTGGGCCTTTGATCATTTTTAGATGTTTATGCTCATCTCCGGTTAATCATTTATAAATTTTGTGGTGGTACAGTATCTAAGCGATCTTTTATGTTGTGCTAAATCAGACAACTATATTTTGTTCCTCGTCTGCTTACTCCGCTCTTTCATAAACAAAATTTATGTCCAATTTTACTCCGCTCTTTCATAAACCCAATTGTTAAGATCATTGCAAAAAAGTTTGTACGGACATTTGACGTCAGCGTTGGTGTTTGTTGCCACTCATTTTATTGAGATATTTTAATTATAATTTACTGCACGTAAAGCAATAAAGACGTACGACCTCTTTTAATGAGATTCTCTTAAAAATTTAATTTCAAAAGTGGATCATCTTTTTCATGCTGTTTTCATAAAAATAAAAAGTCATTTTTGGCTGAATTTATAATCCATAGAACATTTGGAAAGTTGTATTGCGCTAGTCCAAATACTATTGCAATAGCCAAAAATATTTTCTATTTTAGCAATAAGCCATCTAAATTACTCGACATAAGTGATGTACTCGATAGTCGTTTCAATTTGTCATTTGTTTCAAGTAATGATTTTTTTTAATTTTCCACAATCAGAACGGAAAGTTTAAACAACTTTTGTGGAGGGGCCGAAAATTCAAGCCACAAAGTCCTCTTCATTGGTCTTGCCTGCGTATAAGACGCTGTAGCAGCTCGAATATTCGACTCACCGATATTCGATTCTGCCACAAACAAAACAATTAGTGAAATTCAAATATAAACCAACTTATTTGAATTAAGCGTTCACTAACCCCATCACATATCCAATAGCCGAACCACTACTATAAAACATTTATAGTAAAGCGTGTCGCCACTAACAACATCACCACGAACAACAATGTTCGGTGATGCAACACTTAACAAAAAGTGCAATGTTCACCGTCGCCGGCGCATGTGTTCCTTCAACACAAAACGAAGACGAAGGCGACGTCACAGAACAAAACAACAAACAATTCAGTCGTCCATTGCGAATTTATATTTTTACAAAGTGTTACATGTGTAAATGGTGGTGAAAAATAAATAAATAAATAAATAATAAATTATCAATAAATTATTTGTACACAAAAATAATTAAAATAAAATTTATTTAATAAGCTAAATCAAAATAAATAATTAAATAAATAAAAATATATAAATGAATGAAATATCACTGTGTGTATGTGTTTCATTTTGAGAAGTCCGAAACGGACGATAATTTTAATTAGGAACAATATCCTAAAACGCTATACGTAAATCGTTTTTTGTCTCGTTTTTTTAATAATAATTAAATGTGGTACCTACCCAATATTGAATAAAATCAAAAACATTTCTGAATTAAAGTTAAAAAATTAGGGCGTTGTCACCAAAAATATTTTGGTTTCTCACATTTAATATATTTTAATATACATTTGTACGTGTTATTTCCATAAGTGTCTTGCAATATTTTTATGTCATTTTAATGGATGTCATTGGCAATTATGGAAAAATAACGCCCTAATTTTTATTTTCGTCGATTTTCAAACGAAAGTGTTTTCAGGTTCGTCTTATATGACACAGTTCTTTTCTACGGATATATCATTCTGTATTTCGCCCTATCAAAAAAGCCGATTGATAAATATCCGATAAGATGGTATTTTTCCTAACTATCTCATAATACAAAGTATATGATAATTCTTTATCTTCGATCAAATAGTCGAACGGATTATTGACGATTTAAATTTCAAAGTATTCTTAAAGCTTGATAGCAAATATATAAACACAAAATCGTGGGTAACTTACAATTCCTGATAATTTTCTGATAATTGGGTTCGACGGTATATCGGCATTTTTGAAGTCTTCGTAAAAACTTAAAATGATTTTGTCTGAGCAGAAAATAGTCTACTGTTGACTGAGGCGTCTTGCTTTAGAGCTCTGTCAAACATGGCCGTGTGGTGGTATTCCCAAGGAGCGATGTTTGTTATTTTCCTGTTCTGGAGAAACACAATCTAAATTGAATTTTACTTTCTGCAAACAGATTTCTATATTACTCTATCGCTATTTGCTTATTATCGTTTTTGCAGGATATACACGCCAAAATACATTTTGAAATTTAGAATAGAGCCCACGAAAATTCCGTACTCATTGCCACAACGGACTATGGTGCAAACCCATGATTTTATCCCAATTCGCAATTGCTCATTATTGCCTGCTCAAACTGAATAAGTTCAGACCAAGGCAGATAGGACAACTGAACTAAATTTAAAGACTTAAAGTTGAATACCTGAAGCCGAATAGAACTGAAAGCTGGACAACTGATCACAAAGTGAAGGCAGTCATCATCTATGAGCTATAAGCCCATACGATGTAGATGATCTTTAAAATGGCCATGTCCCGTAAGAATTGCTACCATGATTCTTAACTGGTCCTTTTTTAAGGTAATGTATACTTCGTTAACTTCAAATTGGACTGCTCAATGAAATACTTCGGCTTAAAGCCACTGAAGCCTTAGATCTTTCAAATCGTAGTCCTTTATAGCTTTCTTCCCGTAGTTGAAAGAACTGGCAAACTGGCCAAAATTAAATTAGTGTTAGAGCAAAGGGCTATATCGAATCCTGCTCATTATGAAATTTTTAATATAATAATTTCTGCGTATGTTAACCATCGTCTAGTCTTGGGTATATAACTGGAGAGCTAATCTAAAACAATTCAGAAATCATGATGCGATGTACAATTTTGCTTCTCTGATGATGCGGTGTACAATGATGATATAGTGACAATAGCTTAAGACTTCAGCTCTTTTATGTGATAGAGCCTTTAATATCTGTCAAATAAAAATTTCAGATAGACCCATAACTATTGAAGCATTTTACGGCAATAATTGACCTTTATTGGCAGAGGAAATGCATCCTTCACCGTCACCCCTATTGTCACTCCTATGGTCAACATAGGATCGATCTCTTTATATATAAATCAGCTTGTACAGATGGGCTAATAGAGTAATATCTATGTTAAATCGGGACTACTCGATCCAAGATTGAATGAGACAGTTTAGTGGTTTTACCAAGTCCAAGCTCTGCGCAGAAGACGGAACCTGCTGGATTGTATGATCTATAGTATATTTTGCAGAGACAGTATGAAGATGTGCTTATTTGAATCGCTGTCTAGATCACTGTTATTTGTAGAAATGGAAACAATTTCAGATGTAGTATTTCAGATATCGACATTTCATATTATTCCATCTGAGATGGAATATTATGAAACGTTTTCCAGAAGTTTATGCTATAAGATACAGAGATTGTTTTAAACCCGGGATAATGAATATTTCCGTTATATGTTGGTTGTTACAGTTATAGATAATTGAAGTCCATAGGTACCCGAAAGCTCGTGTCAAATCTCCTCCAGTCATATTGACGTTAGATGGAACATAGTGAACTTTATATTGTGCATTTTGTAAAAAGCGATGGATCAAAAATAATTGTGATCGTTTTGATGGTAATACAAATAGTATAACTATATTTTGCTGAAAGTGCCGATGGTGCTTCAGTTCATTTTCATACTATATGATGCGATGTCTCTCGGATTATTTCAAAAATCAATAATAATATCCGGTACTGCTCTACGACGATGAACCAACCAAAAAATTGTTCGAGCGGTTCAAAATTATTAGATGCCGTCGACGTGTTTATCCCACCTGAGTTGAAATCGGATATTGGTGTGGCATTCCTTCCAATTATTGAACCGTACGCAAGTGACCAGTGCTTTATTCCCAAGCCTATTACGGCAATGTTGGTATCTCCATTGAGTAAAGATATGCCCTTCATAAAGTCAGCGACTTCCAATGAAGGTTTTATGGAAGGAAATTGGATTACGACGAATCAAACAGTTGTATTATGGTGATGAGAAACCATCGGTTAATAACCACAATCGTTTCATCAATTTAATATCAGATGCATGGTTCTTACGATCCATTCACACGGTGTTGTAATCGCGCGCATCCAACCTATCAGTACCAACTTATCTGCATCGCTTCGCATTCAATTCAAAGCATTAATTTTTGAACCGCTGCCCATAAGTCCGGGGTATGTGGTACCTAATATTACGACGTCAGCACAGGGATGTTCACCATCGTCATCATCAGACAAACATCTTTCACAAACATCAGCGCGCATTTGTCTATTTTTATGGAACTTTAGAGTAATTATTGTCATAATTGTTGTGATGAAATTGTTGGTGATGCAGAACGTAAGTTCGACGAAAGTCGAAACGGTTGACAATCATAAATCGATCGTGAATTACCGGGAAGCGATCATGATACACATACCACTGCATAATATGATGTTTGGCAATATGATGTTTATTAAGAAAATTGGATAGGCAAATTCATTTGACCAATAAACCTGCAAAATAAGAAGCAGCTGGTGAAATAACATGAAATTCAATAGTATTCATGACGAAAGATTTAGTAACTTTTCATTGTTATACCTATATACGCAAGAACAGATATCATCAGTTTTGTAAGTAATACAGCAGCACGGGTAACACCTTTGACTTAGTTGTCACGATATTTACTCGGTAGCCGCTTTCTGAAGCACCCAGAAGCTCCAATTCTTAACATTCAGTGCGTGGCCATCGGGGTATTCTGATTTCTTCAAATCTATGTAAATTCCCTCTAATTGCTGCATAATTCTTGACAAATATAGTTGGTAACGGGTCGTCCCCGGCTACACTTAACAGCCACCGTTTCTTTAATAGTATTTAAACAAAGCCCTTAAGTGCAACTTCTGGATCAACTTCCGGAATACTACACATAAGTGTAGATGCTATTCGATAATCACTTCCGTAGATTACATCCTTCTATTTCAGCATACTGATCAAGTGTTGAACAATGCGATGAGCATCCTTCAAGTTGCTCAAGGCTGACTCATTCTATTTAGTAATCTGTGCCATAAGTGACATTCCGTGGATCTATTCTCCAAACCATTTATTGATATTCACTGGCCTTTTTGTCCTTTGGGTAAGCACCAAACTTGCCGAAATACCTTTTCAATGTCAGCACAGTGAAAATGATGTTGTGAATACGAAATCGCAGAATTATTTCCACCAAACTTGATTTTTACTACTGGTCCCATTAACAATTGAATTGCTATTTGGCAAATTTCGTATATGAATTCGATTGATCACGTATATTTTTCTAAGCTGCACAGTCGCCCTACAGCCATTAATTTCGAATTCCCAAAAAGTGTGCTCAATGTAGTGTATGGCACCTTCAAGGTATGCCACCTTCATTTTGACTGAGGAAATAGTTGGAACCTTAGCTTAAACTTTAAATTTATTATCTAACCTGGGTCTGATACATATATTCGCGAC
This sequence comes from Tipula unca, assembly GCA_951394425.1. Lineage (NCBI taxonomy): Eukaryota > Metazoa > Arthropoda > Insecta > Diptera > Tipulidae > Tipula > Tipula unca. The sequence goes on from OX596380.1 coordinate 50,534,479, forward strand.
ACCTTTGATACTCCAGAAATTGTATCATTCAAACCTTGAATTTTTAAAGCGGAGGTACTGGAAATTCATCTGTGACGAAAGATGTTTGAGAGTCAAGAGTCAAGCAACGCTCGTCAAAGCTGCCAGTCACCATTATGACGTTCAATTTCTATTTGGACGGAGGATTGCATTTGCCTTACTAAATTGTTGTTTCCGGCATCTCATCTACATTTATGTCTTGATCTGCACACCGAGGGTATATCACTTGAACAGTTGTAGTAACCGGAGTGAAATCGACTATTTTGTGATCTTTGCCGCAGAGTGCACAAGTTACAGCCACAAGGTTCTGCTTTATCATAAATTAAATTACGAAGCAAAATTTTAGTCGATTTTGTCAAGCACCGACATAGCAAAACACACGAAAAATTGTCTAGCGCCGATGCAATACATTTTTTCGTGTGTTTTCCTATGTGAATGATGGGCAAGATCGACTAAAATTGGGTATCGAAATTTTATTAATGCGCGTTGAATTTAACAAAACAAAATGGACATTCATCCAAACGCTTAGTGCTGCTTGACCTGTATCGACCTGGCATGTTCATAATAATATTTAATTTTTTTTGCTCGCAACCCAATTCTAAAAATTGGCGATTCGTGTTGCAATGTTGATTTTTTTTTTTCGTTTGACCGTTTTGTATAATCCACAACGCTTTTAATAATGTGAAATGGTATGTGAAATTCATTGAAACATGCGAATTTACAATCAATCACCAATTTTTTGGTAATTTTTTTTTTGTATTATGATGGATACACGAGTATTTAAACCATCATTATAGGTTTTTGCCATATTAGGTGTTGATTTGGCGGAAAAAAAAAACTTTATACGAAAAATTAATCAAGTTGTTAAAAATTAATCAACAATCCGATTTAATAATGACTTAATCAATTTAATGATTTATAGTACGTCATTATGAAGATGCTGCAATTAAAATTATTCCGTTAAATATAATTATCATTATAAATTGATTACAATGTATATACACAATCACAACAAAAGAACAACAGCAACAAAATAATAGAAAGATGGTATAACTACAGGTATAGGTGTTGGATGAAGTATTCCAAATTTATCATGTATCGTCGCCATTTCAAAAATTTTCGAACTTTTTCCCAATTTTACTGTATTTTTAAATTGCGGAGCCAGAACTCAACAATCCAATCACAATCGGATTTTGAAGTTCGCGAACAGAAAAAGAGAAAATCAACGGACAAAGGACCAATTTGTTTCAATTGTTGTGACTTGGGTCATATGGTTTTCGAGATTGTCCATATATTTTGTCATCATTGTGGTTATAGTAATGCAACATCATACAATTGTCCAAGATGGTTAGGGAACCTTTCGAAGGGTTAGTGGAGAAGTCGGAACCATTCTCCCTATACATACCAACTATATATGCACATCCGAAAGGCGGCAATATGGGTTTGCGGAGAATATCCCTTCCAGGAAGCTAAAGTGCGGCAAGAGGACGGATATGCACTGGCAAAGATCAATAATATATATTTCTTTAGTTGCTATGCCCCTCCAAGTCTACATCGGTCAGAGTACGAAGCGATGCTCGCTAAAATTGTGGCGGGGCAAGAGGGCAGCATCCAATTGTTATTGCTGGGGACTTCAATGCATGGGCCGAGTGGGGTAGCAAATATACTAACATTAGAGGCAACACATTGTTAGAGGCGTTTTCCCAACTGGACGTCATTCTAGTGAACAGAGGCAACACCAGCACCTTTCGTAAGCGGTGTTTTTTGAAGTAGGATCTCAGAGCAAGGCAAAATTGAAGCCAATGACCTGGAAAAGAAGAAGCTGGGTGCCTGATGCTCTGGACGAAGAACTCTTTCGGGAATTGGTCCAAGACATTAGTATACCAGCAAGCACAGCCAAAGACAAAGTCAACCACGTGGCCAGGCAACTCTACAGGGCATGTGACGCATCTATGCTAAAAAGGACAACAAACCATAGAAGGAAACCAGCCTACTGGTGGAACGAGGACATTAAGGAACTAAGGGCTAAATGTCACAAGGCCAGAAGAAGAAGTCAAAGATCTGCCAGATGCCCCGAATATGAGGAGCTAAATCGAGAATACATAAGGCTGAGGAAAGGCAGCGCTTACAGAGTGGTCATGTCCAGAATAAAAGGCCAAAGAACCCCTCAAGAAAGGTGTCCAAAAATGCTGCAAAAGATCGTCAAGACTCTTTTGCCGCAGCACCTTCCAAAACCTGGTAATCGAGAGGATGATCACACGAAGGAATATATGGAGAAAATACCGGAAGTGACGGTAGAAGAGACATTGAACGCGTGCGGCCAAGTGGGTGTAAACAAGGCCTCTGGTCCAGATCTAGTACCCAACAAAGCGCTCAAAGTGGCTATACGAAGTAATCCTAACCTCTTCGTCAATATAGCGCAGTCCTGCCTAGAGGAAGGAGTATTTCCCAGGATATGGAAAAGGCAGAGATTGATACTCTTGCCAAAAGCATGAAAACCACCAGGTGAACCATCCTCATATCGCCCAATCTGCCTGCTCGATACAGGGGGGAAAATACTGGAGCGCATTATTCAGAATAGGTTGCTCCCGATTACAGAAGGAGATGGTGGTATGCAGTGGTATCTAAGGCCAAAGGAGCCTTACAGGGAAAAAGATGGAAAGGAGGAACTAAACAGTACTGTGCGGTTGCCACACTCGACGTTAAAAACGCATTCAACAAAGCTAACTGGGCCCATATTATGGATTCCCTACGAAAGTTGAATGTTCCGGCCTACCTCTTGAAGATACTAGATAGCTACTTCGAGGATAGAGTGTTAGAGTACGACACTGAGGATGGTCCCATGGAATACAACATAACAGCTGGAGTTCCACAAGGTTCCGTTCTGGGGCCAATCTTGTGGAACATTATGTATGACAACGTACTAAAGCTACGAATCCCAGATGAAGCAGAAGTGATAGGGTTTGCCGATGACATCGCGATAGTGGTGTCTGCAAAGCACCTGGATGAAATTGAGATGATCACTAACGAGGCAATTGCAATAGTGAGGGACTGGCTGGAATCCGTTGGCCTGGAACTGGCGGAGCACAAAACAGAAGCAGTGCTGATTAGTAGCCGTAAAAAACAGGAAACGGTGTCGTTTAAGGTTGGGAACCACGTCATAAAGTCCAAAGAAGCGGTAAAATATTTGGGAATTATGCTTGATGACAGATTAAACTTCAAGAGTCACATAGATTATACGTGCGGAAAAGCATCGAGGGTGTACTCGGCGCTCTCCAATATGCTACCAAATGTTGGTGGCCCAAGAAGCAGTAGGCGTCTTCTTCTGTCCAGAGTGGTAAGCTCAGTGCTACTGTACGGGGCTCCGATCTGGTCAGAGGCACTGGAGGTAAAATGCTACAGGAGACGGCTGGCACAAGTCTATAGGCTAAGTACCCTTAGGGTCATCAGTGCATATAGAACCACCTCAGAAGAAGCAGCATGCGTCATAGCCGGAATGATACCGATTGATATTATGGCGAACGAGGCGAAAAGAATATATGAGGCTAAGAAACACAGTTCTACAGTCGGTCAGGCTATCCAAACGACAGAAAGAGCCAAATCCGTGCAAAGTTGGCAGGAACGTTGGGATAATGCGACGAAAGGACGTTGGACACACAGATTGATTCCGAATATCAAACCCTGGATGAATCGCAAACACGGAGAGATGAATTACCATTTAACCCAATTCCTAACAGGACAGGGTGGGTACCGAAGCTATCTGCATCGCTTTGGGCATGATGACACTCCTCTCTGTCCAACGTGCCATAAAGTAGAAAACCCGGAACACGTATTATTCGAGTGTCCGCGATTTGAGACTGAGAGAATGGACCTGGGTATTACCATAAACACAAACTTAGGTCCGGACAACATAGTGGATGAAATGCTGAAATCACAGCAAATATGGGATGCCTGCTGCGCTACCATAACTAAGGTGCAAAAGGAGCTAAGGCGATTAGAAGCGGCTAGAAACGTGTGAGTAGAAATACTAAAACCGCCCCCCGAAGTAATACTTTGCGGTGGTCCCGGAGGGAATAACGGTCCGGCGAGAGGAGGCGGTTTTAGTGGGTAAAAATCCCACACGGCGGTAAGTACGCTTATCGTGTCTTTTGAAGATTTCCCCTCCTCGAAAAAAAAAAAAAAAAAAACTGTGGCCAGGGAACAAAAGGACTCAAAAGACCCAAAATGGAAGCGCCTCCTCTTGAAAAGGATGATGGGATCTGGGCAAGAGGTCCCAAAGAGAAGGCTGATCTGAAACCTTTCAACTACTACTAAGACAAACTGCTAACGAAAATATAATTGTCAATTCACAAGTTAGACGAATTTGACATGCGAGTAACTCTCAAAGAATTAAAAGAAGAAGTGAAAAGGAACATGAATGTTAAAAAAAGCCCAGGGTTCGACTTGATTATTTGTCAAATTATCAAAGCTCTACCTAGAGAAAGATTTTCGTAAGCTATTACATATAATCAATTCGACCTTTCGGTTCCGCGGCAATGAAAAGTAGCAGAAGTAATCATGATAATTCTACAATCTGCCGAGACAATTCTATGCCATAAATAATAATAATCAGTTTTTCCTCCTTGATAGTCACCAACCAAGCCCTCCGCTAGAGGATTGATTCCATACAATACAATGTATGACAGTAACTTGTATGCTGTGCAAAGGAGAGCAATACCGCGATAATTCTCACACTTCAAGCGGTCTCCCTTTCTTCCATTCGTCAGGCATAACTTCGGTTCGCCATACTAATCGAATAAGGTCGAAAAGACAGTTCCACAAGGTATCCCCTCCGAATATCAAGAGCTCCGAATTAATGCAGTCCACTCCCCAGGTGAGCGGTTTCGATTCAATCTCTGCATGGCTTTAGTGAATTCCTCATGGGATGGCTCCTCAGTGCAAATCTCCGCAGTCTGTATTAGAGGTGGCTCAACAACAGTTTGTGACGCATGATGGACATCAAGCAGATCAGTAAAGTGGGCACTCCATGCGTCAAGTACAGCGTCGATGTTGACACAGAGGTTTCCATCCCGGACTCGAATGGCGGTTGACGAAGGCCTGAAAGAATGGTGCAGTCCAGTAATTCCATTAAAGAAATTACGCGAACTGCGCTCATTGCTGAGTTGTTGTACTTTCAGAACCTCGGCTTTCCACCATTCTCGCTTCTTCCATCTAAAAACCCGCTTAGCTGCCCTTCTTGCAAGAGTAGCCTTGTTTTTCCTCGCGATTGTGAGACATTGTTGCACTTCATTATGGGCTATATTTGGTTGCTCAACTGCAATACGACACTCGTCATCAAACCAATCATTCTTGGGTCTGACTTTCACTATACCTAAAGTCCGTTGAGCAGCAGTTACAACCGAAGTTTTCAGTACCTCCCAGACAGGGTTCACGCAGTCAGACTGGCAATTAGCTTCATTAATGTTGTCGCTGACAAGATCCTGATATCGTTTCTTTTGATCTTCATTTATCAGACCTTCATAGTCGAAACGTACCATGCGTTTCGCGGTGTTCCCAGACTTGTACGAAAACTTCCATCGTACCTTTGCAGCGACCAAATGATGATCGCTGCCTACGTATTTGGTTGCTGACCGATAAATTCTCACATCCTGCACAACCTGATCCCGTCCTTTAGAATTTGGCTGCGGGAAGTTCTTCGAGGAAGTGTCCATGCCTCTAGATGTACGTGTTTGTGTGGAAAGAATGTGCTTGCGACTCTAAGATCATGAGCAACCGCAAATTAAATCATTCTCTCACCATTATCGGTCGCAGTTTTGTGTCGGGAGTACGGACCTATGTTTTCACAAAAGTCGGTCTTATTTCTGCCAGCTCTAGCATTAAAGTCCCCAATTACCATTCTAACATCGTGTTCGGGTATAGATCCCATCAGATCGTCCAAGTCATTGTAAAATGAGTCTTTATCTTGAGGCTGGCTGACTTCTGTGGGCGCATGAACACAAATTATCGACTGGTTGGCTAACTTCATGTGCAAGCGAAACTTACACAATCGGTTATTGACTGCTTCGAAATCCAAAACAGCGTTCTTTACCTGCGGCCCAAGAAGAAATCCAGCTCCAAGATTTCCGAGGTCATCTCCACTGTTTAGGCCAGCGAGTTTCTTGAAGAGCAACGAGTTCCAGCCGATAAGTGATTGCACGTTCCACGTGCCGATCCTAAATCTCGTGTCCGGGTACTTGAGCCGGGGTCCGGTAGACATGTGAGTGCCTCCCGACCACAGGGGCCAGGTATCCAATACAAGCTGTTAATTTAATTGGTGATGGTTGCGGTCCAGATAAGATACCATCAATGATTCTGAAAACCTTTCGAACTAGTTGAACCACTTTGTCTGCTCTTTAATCACTCGCTTCAGATTGGCAAGTTTCTGAATCAATGGAAAACCACAAAAATTACACGGATCTTAAAAAGCTGGAAAGAGAGCTGGTATTTCGTGCTACAGTGGAGTTTCATCATTGTCGTCAACTCATTTAAGCCGATTATTCCACGTCATTTATCAACGACCCTAACCTTTTATTATGTTTTACATAAATTACCTGTCCAGGCTGGTAAGTTATTATGGATTTACGTTTCTTGTTATGAAGTTTAAGGTCTTTTTTCTGTTTAGTTTCCAGCCTGATCTTGTTTTCAATTCGAATTTGTTCTAGTTGTTCGGGATCCGCATTGGAAACTCTACCAAAATAGAGTTCTATAGGTTTTTTCCCAGTTGTTGAGTGAAGCGAGTGATTATATTCGTTAACTGCGATCTTTCGAGAAGTTCCTCGAAGGTTCGTTCTATGCCATCGGCTTTTAGGCATCTCATTATTTCTGAAAGAGTAAAATGGAACCTCTCCACTTGACCATTTACCTCACTTTTATAGGGAGGAGTTCTGAAAACGGTTATGTTTAGTCCATCTTCTAACATGGATGTTATTGAATGCGAATTGAGTGATCTTTCATGGTCTATTACTATACAACATCCAGGAACACTAAAGAAGAAAAGGATGTCTCTTATAGTGATTGCTTGATATCTTCCGATGCTTTGGAATTTATTGGTTTGCAGTATGCGAGTTTACTGAGCTTGTCAATTGCCGTCAGTACCAGTTTATTTTCTGTTGAATATATGTCCAGATGAAGAGTATGACCCGGATAATTTGGAATAGGTGTAGGGAGGAGAATAGGTTTATTTGGGTGACGGTCGTACTTGTTTTCTTGGCATGTGGTGCATCGTTTTACTAATATCCTGATTTTCCTACTCATTCTCGGAAAGTAGTGAGTTTCGATTATTTTTCTCTGTTTTCTTGAGCATTTCGATGTGCACGCCGATGTACGGATAATATTTTTTCTTCTTGTTGAGTTTCGTTCGTAATATCTTGGACCATCTTTCGTGCGAATCGAGTTTTATACTCTCTGAAGTGGATTGGATATACTTCTTGTATTTTACCCATTATGTTCTCATCGGTCTTTAGTCCGTTAATAGTATAAGGGTTAAGATAACGTTTGAAGAGATTTACTATGTCAGTATTGGTGAACCGTGGATGGGTAATAATGTGCCTAGCATAATTTGGAAATGGGTTAACTAATTGGTATGAGGTTTCTTCGCCTACATTCAATAGTAATTGGTTTCTGAAGGCATTAACCGGGGTCTCCGGGGTCTGACGACAATGTGTCTGCAACAAGGTTCATTTTAACCTGGTTGGTATTTTAATTCGTAATTGTATTTTTCCAAAATCGCTTTCCAATGCTTCATTTTAGAATTATTATTTTTATTACTCAGGGCATATGTAAGAGGTTGATGATCGGTAAAGATACGTACTTTTTTTGATCCGTAAAGGAAGTTTCTTAAAGTTGTAAGTGCCCAGATTATGGCGAGCATTTCTTTCTCGTTAGTTGCGTAGTTTTCCTCAGTTTTATCTAAGGTTCGAGAATGAAAATTTATTGGTCGACATTCCTGAGAGAGGACTGCACCAAGTGCAAAATTGGAAGCCTCGGTAGTAAGTTCAAAATCATTTTGAAAGTTTGGAAATGAGAGTATTACCTCGTTTTAGGCCAGTGATTGTTTGATTTTATTGAAGGCGGTTATTTCTGCTTCAGTATGTTTTACCTGTTTAATTTTCGAAAGGGCTTTGAGCACGAGTCCATCTTCTCCTCTTAAGAGCGAAGTTAGGGGCTTCGCTAGTTTCGCATAGTCGCGAATGAACCTGCGATAAAATCCTCCCATACCTAGAAATGATCTGAGTTCCTCTACATTTCTACCGGAAAGTTAGCTATCGCTTTTGTTTTCTTAGGGTTTGTCTTTATTCCTTCTTTCGAGATGACGAAATTTTAGTGCCTTTTCTGTCTAAAATTGATTTAATTGGCAAATAAATAGTATTCGGTACCTCTGTTTGATTATCGGAGCGATTTTGGGAATGTGTAGAAAACCTTTTGGGAAATTATCTGCATTTTCACTACATTTCGTTTGAGGTGCAATGCACCGTGGAATATTTTTGGTTGTATCGGATATCGATATGGTTAATGATAGATCACTGCCCGACTTCAACTTCTCCATTTTGTTCTATAGGTGGCTTATCCTTCGAAAGGGTTTCTCAAAAAAGTAGATGAATGCATTGTCTGTGATATACTGTGATTAAGGTTTTACATTTTTCTATTGAGGAACAAAATATTTTTTTGTTTACTGATAATAAAGTTGTGCTCTCGCTAAATTGCCAAAATTGACAAGTTTGTTCACTGGCCTCAACATTTCGCGAGGCAAGAGGTGAATCTCTAAATTGTTCTACCAATAAAATTACCACTTGTGAAGTTTGTTTAAAAGGGAAACAAAGAAGGTATTCATTTCAAGAGTGTTACTATATCGAACAACATAACCTGAACATTATTCACTCGGACTACACGTATATTACGAGAACATTGAAACCGAATCGCTTGCGGTCGTGCGAAGCTTAAATATTGGTGTTCGTAGATGATTTTTCTCGAAAAATATTTGTTTATGCAACTAAGAAAGTGACGTCTTAAGTGAGAAACGTTTACAGCCCATTTACCTGACCGACATAGCGTCGCTATAACTCGCATAAATGCAATTAAAGGATACCGAATCGTTATATAAGAGTGTATCTTTGATGCAGGAACTGAAAATTGACTAAATTGTTACCAACAATAACATCTCTGACGACGAAAGTATAAACACCTCTTGTCGGATCCATCGAGAAAGTCAGGCGGAATTCCAAAAAGGAAGGTCAATGGTCATTTTGTGTCGAATTTATCAAAGTCAATGAGTAAGCGTTGTCGAGGTCAGATACAAATTTATGGAAGTTAACTATTCAAGTGGAGTATGACGCTTCTATCGGAAATGAAACTGGGAAATTGACAGACCTGCCTTCCCAAAATAAACCGATCGCTTGTAAGTGGATTTTAATAAGTGGAGTGATACGCGAAGAAGAAGTTCATCAACTGAACCGATTAAAACAAGCTAACAGAGTTAAAAATCAAGAAGCAATTAGAAGCTAAATGTTGACAGAACATGGTAGGTTATGCTGATTCAGATTGGGCAGGATATTTAGACGAATAACGCTCGACTTAACTGTTATGTAATTGAACAAGAAATTGATGTCATGCTAATATCTGAAACGCATAACACCAGTAGAAGTTTCCTAAAAATACCAAGATACACCATCTATAACACAAATCATCCTGATGGAACTGCACATGGTGGCACTACAGTTATAATCAAAAACATAATTAAACACCACGAAGTAGAAAAGTATAAGAAGGAGCATCTACAAGCAACTACTGTAGTAATAGAAGATTGGCTAGGTCCCATAACCATTTCGGCCATATACTGCCCACCAAAACATACAATAAAAATTTATCAATTTGATCATTTTTTTAATTCTTTGGGTGGTCATCGCTTTATAGCAGGGGGTGATTACAATGCAAAACACCAAGACTGGGGATCAAGACTGGCTACAACAAGAGGCCGTGAGTTATTAAAGTCAATCCCAAAAAATAATCTTCATCATGTTTCAACCAGTGAACCTACCAATTGGCCTAGTGATAGGAGGAAGATCCCAGATGTCGTATAGATTTCTGCGTCACCAAAGGAATCGCCAGTAATTATATTAAAGCTGCGCCGTGCTTGGACCTGTCATCGGACCACTCGCCAGTCTTAATCACTTTGGGTACAAAGATAGTGAATACAAAGAAACAGCCGATGTTAAGCAACAATAAAACTGACTGGAACCTCTTCAGATATAATGTAACAGAGAAACTAAACATAAACATCAAATTAAAGACAGAGTGTGATATAGATGAAGCAGTTGAACATCTCAATGAATGTATCCATTCGGCAGCTTGGAAGTCAACGCCGGAACAAAATGACAAAGAAAAGGATAGGGGATGTTCAAATATTGTCAAGAAAATGATTTTAAAAAAAAGAAAACTAAGAAAACAGTGGCAACGATATCGACTAGCGGAAGATAAACGTAATCTAAACAAAGCAACCAAACAGTTAAAAGAGTTGCTGCTCAATGAAAAAAACCAATCAATACAAAAATACTTATCTCGACTATCACCAACAGAAAACACAGATTATTCATTATGGAAAGCGACTAAGAAGCTGAAACAACCACAGCAGCATGTTCCACCGATACGTAAAAGTAACGGTCACTGGGCGAGAAATAATGAAGAAAAGGCTGAAATATTTGCAGACCATTTTGAAAAGGCATTTCAACCATATCCTTCAGAAACTACAGACGAAGAGAATAACAACATTCAAAGCTATTTGGAATCACCATTGCAAATGAATCTGACAATCATTAAGTTTTCTATCTTAGAAGTAAAGACAGTTATACAGAGAGAATTAAATCCTAAAAAGGCGCCAGGATATGATCTCATCACAGGAAAACTTTTGCAAGAGTTACCCGATAAGGGTATACGATATCTAACTTACATATTTAATGCAATACTTAGAACTGGATATTTCCCAATACAATGGAAGGTTTCACAAGTAATATTAATACCAAAACCTGGAAAGCCCGCAGAAGAAGTTACGTCCTACGGACCTATAAGCTTGCTACCAATTATTTCTAAATTATTTGAAAAACTACTGCTTAAGCGTCTAAAGCCCATTTTACTGGAGAAAAATCTGATTCCGGGCCATCAGTTTGGATTTAGGCCAGAACACTCAACAATAGAACAAGTGCACAGAATAGTTCAAGCAATTCAAGAAGCTCTGGAAGAAAAAAGATATTGTTCTGCTCTATTCATGGACATAGCACAAACTTTTGATAAGGTGTGGCATGTGGGATTACAATACAAAATCAAGCAATGCTTACCAAATGATTTCTACAGAATATTAACATCGTATCTAATGGACAGACATACACAAATATCCGTCCAATTAAATCTGGTATACCACAGGGCAGCGTGCTTGGACCAATATTATATCTAATATATACCGCAGATATACCTACAAGCAATCAAGTAACTGTAGCAACATTTGCAGATGACACGGCAGTACTCTCATCACATGAAGACCCCAACAAAGCAGCAGAAGTCTTGCAGGAGAATATTAATAATATCCAAGTATGGATGAAAAAATGGAGAATTAAAGTTAATGAAGCAAAATCTAATCATGTAACCTTTACAATGCGTAGAGGCACATGTCCATCAATACAGATGAATAACCAGGTCATACCTCAATCTGATGAAGTAAAATATTTAGGTATACACCTCGACAAACGTTTAACATGGCGTAAACATATATGGACAAAAAGAAAGCAATTGGGAATGAAACTGTCCAAAATCTATTGGCTCATATGCAGAACATCTAGTTTATCGATTGAAAATAAACTATTGCTTTATAAAATGATAATAAAACCTATCTGGACATATGGTATACAGCTGTGGGGAACGGCCAGCAACTCGAACTTGGACATTCTTCAGCGGTTCCAGTCTAAAATTCTAAGAATCATAGTAGATGCACCGCGGTTCGTGTCAAACGATATAATTCATCGGGACCTAAAGGTACCAACAATACGTGAAGAAATTAGGAACTCCAGTGCCAGGTATCAGTCAAGATTGTCAATTCATCCAAACGAGCTAGCGAACAAACTACTCAACTCCACAACGAGGGAAAGGCTGAAACGTCACAAAATTTTGGATTTGCCAAACAGATCCTAGTTACAAGCAAACACATTAAATTTTAAATTCTCTATTTTCAATCGACCCAATCGTAGTCAAATGTGTTATATCAATTTAAACTAATTATAATGTAAGGAGATTTTATCAATGGGTAAAAATACTCCGATCAAGACAATGTAAAAAGACACAAAGTTTACTGAATGTCTCTTAAAGAGATAGATTGTAAAATAAAGGAACCAAAAAAAAAAAAAAAAAAAAAAACTGTTATGTGTGCAGGATGCAAGGAGAAGCAATAATATAGAAATTCAGGAAACAACAGGCGTTGCTCTATCCACAACAAAAGGTATGGAGTGGACAAAAACAAAGTCGTGACTATCTTTGAAGTTTCTGGCCATAATCGGGCAAATCAGTTTTGTATTGTGTTTTGATGATTTACAAAAAAAAAATTTTAAATGAGCCAATCACTGTATAAACGACTAATTTATTCACAAGAATTGCAAATATTTAACATTTAGCCGTACAATATCACTTTGTCGTCGGTTCAAAATCCTTGGCGTGTCAACGTCTTTTTTGATGGTTACATGACAAACAATAAATAATAGAAAATCAATATTTACGCGTAAATTTGAACGGCCATGCAACAATTTATTTTTTCAGTACTATATACATAAACTCTATAGCCATCCGTCAATATTTTGACTTGACATCAATGTCACGATTGTTGCGCTCATGTCGATGTTGATGATGATGAGATGAAGATGGTTTACAATCAATTAACCTAAATTATATAGTTTATTTCGATTGAAGTAAAATCGGAACGAAATCGTCTTAGTTAATCGAAACATTGAATTGGATGAAATTAGACTTTTGGTGGTGTGTATATGTACATATGTGCGTATATTAAGATATCGTATTATTATTATTGTTATAACACCAATTTCGTATTTATTTGTAATAAAATTATTGGTTTTTCTTAATGGTGGAATAAAGACCCGTAATGAACTACAATCATGATGATGGATTTTCGTTTTATTATAGAATTATAACACAGACAGTTTATTGTTATGATGGGTTTTAGCTATATAACGCATATATACACGATGACCATGCACTATTTAATGCTCTTTAAATTTATAAATGAAAACACATATTTTGTATTGATACCGCATTGAATGAAATAATAATTGGAGATAGTTTTGAACAGTTGCTGCATATACTCGCTCATGTATAATTGTTGCAAAATTTGTTTATTGATTCATTAATGAACAACAGTCGATTGTAACCTATAAATTATGCTGCGTCCATGTTCATTAAGTATTTGGCCAAAATAAAAATTGGCACAATACTAGGAAGTAATGATATATATTATGTTTAGTCACAGCTGATCACCGGAATAATTTAATTCACGTCTTTACAAATTATGATTTCCATACGTTAACCGCACTCAACTATATATACATACATGGTTAATCATCATCGTAGGGGGTACATAATTTTTAGTTACATATGTCAACCTTTAAAATAATCATAAAACATAACAAAACATTTTGAATTTTGATTATCTCTGTATCTTTAGCCCTAACAAAAAAAAACACTCACAAATCCAAAAAGATATGCATACACACACAGATTGTAACAAGTTCATCTGTCACAAATATTATCATTTTTATCCCGAAAATTAATAAAAAATCCAAAAAATAAAAACATTTATTCAGGTAAAATCTCGCAGAGATAAAAACTAAAAGCAAGAACCGTCTTGTAAATGACAGAAATTTTTTTAAACAAAAATAAATTTCATGTATGCGTGTGTTGTCAAAAACAGAATACAAGATTGGTGGATTAATATCGCGGGATGGTAAGAGTCAAAGAGAAAATTAAATGGATCGAAAACTGTTATTTTTGGCGTAATGGAATTTTTAAATGTCTTAAAGTCTTGGTTTCATTTAATCACCATAACCAGATTTTTAGTTGTTTTTGTAAGAATGCGTGTAGCATAATCAGGCTTGCGTATACCTACAATATATATGATCAAACCATTTTCCAATAATGCAATTACATCATTGTATCAAAATTGAACTGAATTAATTTAGTTCAGGACATTCAGTTTCCCCAAACTCATGAACCTCAGAAGAAAATAATTAAATACGTTAAATTTTTCATTATATAATTGGATGTAAGACAACTACCACAGCTACAACAACAGCAGGGCGAGGGAAACTGAAACTGAGAAGAACAAGCTGAAACTAAATGACGTAGTCATACACCAGCCACACGATAATCATATCAGAATACACTTCTTATATCAACTAAAAAGAGAGCATTTACCAAAGAAACGGGACATCGCGAGGCACAAAAGGATACATCTTTAGAGATGCCTATCATGACTCATATCATGACTCAACGGGATAATTCACATAGAAAACTGACTCGAAAATGCAGAGCACAACGAGAAATATTTATTGGTACCAGACCAGACTACAATCATAGATACAATAATCGTATTCAAACCACGACAGAGAATTTAATATTAATCCATTGAAGCTCCATTAAAGCAGACGACGATAACAGTTTGGGGCACACTTACAATATACTTCAATGCAGGAGGGTTCCGTTGTGATCTCACAGCCGAAAAGGCAGAGATCTGATGTTGAACCGCCTACGGAGGCTAGAAAGAAGCGAGTTCCGGACAATGTTACCAGGCCCTCCAACGAGATGCTAAAAGATCACCTGATCATGGCAGTCGTTGACAGGGCTTAAGAAGATGGGAGGTGCCGATGAGAGGTCTGTGACCCTCTACAAAAAGACGATCGGCAGCCTGGGTGATGTCTGGCCGGGGGCCAAACTAGAAGTGGTGACGAGAGAAGAAATTCCCTGCAGGCCAAGGGCGCGAGCCTGGATCCCTGCGGAGCCAAGTGATCCTAGGGAGATCCTGGAAATGTTGAAAATCAGCAATCCGGATCTGCCAACGGGCAACGGGCAGACTGGAAGATTGCCAGGTTAGAAGAGGTAAAGGCGGAAGCATATCACAGATCGGCCGTCATTATCATCGACAGAGAATCCGTGGGTGCTTTGGTAAAATCTGGAGGCCTGGTCAGCTATGGATTTGGAGCGATTACGCTCATAATTTATAAGCGCGATGAGGCTGACAGATCTGGGGCACCTGTAGCAGGGGGGGAACCACTTATGGTGTTGGTGACCCAGCAGTCCGTAGAATCCTGGACGACGCTCAGGAGACACGATCCCTGGACTCGGAGATTTCGAGATCATTGGGACTAAGCTGTGCGCACCTAACGGACCAATCGACGTCGGAGGAGTCTGACTCAACAGTGGTGGAGGGAAGCAATATCTAATGCTTCAGATTGGGTGCTGGGCCTCTGAACTCCCAAATATAAAATACAAAATGCGAAAAATGAAGGTAAGATACGTTCCTGCATTCTCGCTAGAAATAATCTAAATATTTTTATACTACTGAATTACAGCAAGGCTGATGTAGTGGTGGCTAGCATCGAGCTGGATGGGCAAAATCTCTGGCTAATATCGGCCTACCTACCATACGAGGAGGAAAATATACCAACAGGTTAGTTGGCCATTGTAATAATGGAGGCTCGAAAACGAAAGGTAGGAGTCATCATGAGCAGTTAAGAAAATTAAGAAATGTAGTGGTGGCTAGCATCGAGCTGGATGGGCAAAATCTCTGGCTAATATCGGCCTACCTACCATACGAGGAGGAAAATATACCACCAGGTTAGTTGGCCATTGTAATAATGGAGGCTCGAAAACGAAAGGTAGGAGTCATCATGAGCAGTGATGCTAATGAGCATCACTCAATCTGGGGAAGTACAGATATAAACAGGCGAGGTGAGTTTCTCCTTGATTTTATTTTAAGTATACTAACCTAAATATATGTAATATCGGGTGTAAGCCAACCTTTATTACTAAAAATAGACAGGAAGTGTTGGACATCACTCACACTAGTCTCGGATTTTATTAAGGAGAGGATATTGAACTGGAAAGAGTCCGAAGATCATTCCTTTTCTGACCTTTGTTATCTCCAGTACGAAGTGGATACAAAACCCACCAGCAAACCACCTTTCAGAAAAAGGATGAAAACTGATTGGGATTGTCTCAGAACCATTATGGGTAACTTATAACCGGTATCGGTTCCAACCCCCCCTGCATCTACACAGGAGCTTGATGCTCTAGTAACCAAGCTATCTGATGCTTTTAACAAGGCCATGTTAGATGCATGTCCTATCAGTAGGCCCTTGGGTAAATCTCGGCCACCCTGGTGATAAAAGCTTATCTTCTTTTCTGTTGAAAACACTGGAAAGACTAATAGAGGCTTACATTAGAGGCTCAATCAAG